>ML809610.1:16628-70971 GCA_009831015.1 Picea engelmannii | reverse complement strand
CCATATTTCCCTCTCTCCTCCACTCTCCACTCCCCCTCTCTCTTTAATTTTATCTACCTCCCTCTCTCTCCTTGTCTCCATATCTCCCTCTTTCCTTCTCTCTCTCCTCCACTCTCCACCCCCTCTCTCTCTTTACTTTTGTATACCTCCCTATCTCTCTTTATCTCCATATCTCTCTCTTTCCCCCTCTCTCTCTCCCACTCCCCGGTCTCTCTCTCTCTCTCTCTCTCTCTCTCTCTCTCTCTCTCTCTCTCTCTCTCACGTATCCACCCCTCTGTTGGGTATGTATTATATTATTTTCACGACTAGAAATAGTGTCTACATTGTGTCAGGTGTGCAGGGGGTTAAGAGGGGGGCGAAGCACCCCCAAATGTTTTTTTCTTACTGGTTTTCATGTCCATTTTTGGGTGGTTTTTTGGCACATGGTTTTTCACCTATGGTTTTATATTTTTGATTAATGAATTAGGGTTTTTGACTAATACATTTCATTGGGTTAAGGTTTTGGATGTTGTTGGATCCTATATGTATATTGTATTGTAAACAATGTATGATGTGAATGAATATAGAATATGTTGGTTTTCATAGTTTGGGTTTCCAGGGGAAAAATATCTGTGTAATGTGTGTATTTTCCATTGTATATTTTATGTATATTATATTTTAAACAATGTATGATGTGAATGAGTATAGAATATGTTGGTTTCCCAGTTTGGGTTTCCAAGGGAAAAATATCTGTGTAATGTGTGTATTTTCCATTGTATCTTTTTTGTTCTTTTATTGAAAATCTCTTTGTAGTAAAATAGTGTAAAAGGCTAAAATCTACATTTGGTATCAAAGAAATTATTGGCTTTAGGGGGAATCCTTTGTGGTCAGGGGTTTGGCTCAGGATTGTGATATTCCTTGTTACAATGGGATATCTATGGTATTAATTCTTCAATTGAAATGAAATGGCGAGCAGTTCAAAAATAGAGATCCAAAAATTTAATGGGAAAAGTTTTGACTTGTGGAAGCTCAAGATGGAAGTTCTATTGGTAGACAGAGATCAATGGACCACCATAGATCCATGTATTGCACCTAAAATAGCCTCAACAAATGACTGGAAAATTTTGGGTCGGAAGGAGAAGAGCATAATCCGATTGTGTCTCTCAGATTCGGTATTACTAAATGTGTCAAGAGAAACTAGAGTCAAGGAGTCATGGAATAAGTTTGGGAACTTGTATCAATCTAAGTCCCTAGTAAATAAACTATTCTTGCGAAAGACGTTGTATAACCTAAGGATGAGAGATGAAGACTCGGTGATAGAGAATTTGAATACCTTCAATACTATGTTAAGTTAGTTATTATCTATTGAGATTAAAATTTTAGATGAAGATAAGTGTAATAGTTTACTTTTCTCTTTACTTGACTCGTGGGATAGTCTGGTTTTGACCATAGGTAGTAATACAACTACCTTGATTTTCGATGATGTGGTCTCATCCTTGTTGTCAGAGGAGATGAGATGAAAGAACATAGAAGAACAAAGAACAAATGCATTATTTGTAAAAGGACTCTCCCAGGAAAGAAATAGATCTAAGTCCTCAAGTTGGATATCTAAGTCTAAGGGTAGATCTAAATCTCCCAAAAAGTTTGTAAATGTATGCTGGAGATGTGGGAAAGAAGGGGACTTCAAGAAGAAATATAGATCCAAAAGCATTGAGAAAGTGAAGCGATCTGAAGGTTCTCCCTCTATAATAAAAAATATCTCCAAGGAAGAAGGAGGGGATGTGTACTTGTATTCTTCAATAACACATGCATATCATGAGGCATGGTTGGTTGACTCAGGTGCAACCTTTCATATGACTCCCCACATGGAGTGGTTCTGTGAATATGAAAGGCATGATGGAGGTAATGTTTTATTAGGTGATGAATCGAAACCTAGAATCATAGGAAGAGGAAACGTCAAGTTGAGGATCATAGATGGAAGGATTAGAACAATGTCTGGTGTTCTTCACATCCCAAGATTGGCTAGAAATTTGATTTTTGTAAGAAAAATGGATGATGCAGGGGTAAAAACAATATTTGAAAAATAAATCTGCAGAATGGTTTGAGGAGAAATGGTTTTGTTGAAGGGAGTTCATATTGGAACTCTATATAAGTTGTAAGGAAGCACTATTAGTAATCAGTGTAATAGCTCCATTGTTCCTGATATTCTAGAAGAAGAAGAAAAAACTCCTACAGTCTTTGGACAAAAGGTTATGTTATGGAATCAAAGACTAGGGAATATCAGAGAGAAGGGTCTTCAACTACTATATGGTAAATGTATGGTTGAAGGTATGTCTAACTACTCTCTGGATTTTGATTTATGTGAACATTGTGTATATGGGAAGCTGAATCGGGTAAGATTTCCCTCTAGTGCACAGTGATGTGTTTGGACCTGTGACAGTTCCATAATTGACAAAATATATGTACTATGTCTCATTTATATATGAATTCTCGAAGAATACTTGGATATATTTCCTCAAGAAGAGATATGAAGTCTTTGACAAGTTTAAAGAGTTTAATTCTCTTGTTGAGAATCAAACAGAGAAACAAATTAAGGTGTTGAGGACAGATAATAGTGAAAAGTTCTGCAAGAATGAATTTGAAGATTTTTGTAAGAAGTGTGGTATAGCAAGGCAAAAGAATACTCCATATACACCTCATCAAAATGGAGCTGTAGAAAGGATGAACACGACGTTGATGGAAAAAGCAAGGTCCATGCTCAATGGTGTCGGGTTAGAGAAAGAATTCTCGATCAATCACCCTCATCAACATGGGATGACAAGAATCCACATGAGGTATGGACTGGTAAGAAACCATCTCTCACACATCTCAAGGTATTTGTCTATGAGGCCTATGTTCATGCTCCAAAGGAAAACATGATTAAGCTAGATAAGAAGGATGAAAAGTGTATATTTATTGGGTTTAAAGATGGTCTCAAAGGTTATAAGATTTGGAACCCAAAAACTAAGAAGGTTGTGTATAGCCAAGATGTGGTATTTATAGAAATGAAGGATGTTTTCAAAAAGGAAGTCCTACCAAGTAAGTAAGAACCATTGAAAACAGAGTTTGAGCCAAAAGATGATGAATCAGACTCTATAGAAGAAAATGAATCAGAAGAAGAAGATCCTCATACTCCAATATTGAGGAGATTGGTGCAGAAAAAAAGGCTACCAGAAAGGTATACTCCAACTGATTTCCATTTAAATTTTTCTTTGTCTATTACTGATGATGATCCTAGAACTGTTAGGGAGGCAGTGGATTCAAAGAATGGAAAACTATGGAAAAAGGCCATGGTTGAAGAAATGAAAACCTTGGATAAGAAAGAGGAATGGGATCTAGTGGAGTTGTTGAATGGAAGAAATCCCATTGGAAGAAAATGGGTATTTAGAAATAATCTTAATGCAAAAGGTAAAGTTGATAAATACACATCTTGGTTACTAGCAAAGGTTTATTCCTAGGTTGAGGGAATTGATTTTGGTGAAAATTTTTCTCTTGTTTCCAAGTTAAATTATATTAGATTTTTGTTATATGTTGTTACTGCGTTTGATTTTAAAGTAGAATAGATGGATGTGAAGACAATATTCCTACATGGGGATTTGGAAGAAGAAATCTACATGAAGCAGCCATAAGGATTTGTTTTGAAGGGAAAGAAGGAGCTGGTATGCAAGCTAAAAAATTCCCTATGTGGTTTAAAACAATCACCAAGGATGTGGTATAAAAATATTGATACTTATATGTTGGGACTTGGCTTCACAAGAAGAAAAGAGGATCAATGTGTGTATTTTAAATTAATTGGTGATCATTTGATTTATTTGGTCTTGTATGTGGATGACATGTTGTTGATAGGAAACAACAAGGATATTACCCAGGATGTGAAAGCTCATTTGTCCTCTAAATTTGACATGAAGGATCTTGGTGCTGCAAATTTCATTTTGGGCATGAAAATTAAAAGAGATCAGAAAAATAGGAAACTATGGTTAAATAAGAGAAAATATATCGAGACAATATTGCAAAGGTTCAATATGCAGGAATCTAAAGCAGTCAGGGTCCATATTCTTGTAGGTGTAAAGCTATTTGTGGATCAATGTACCAAGATATAGGATGAGGAGGACATGTCTCATGTTCCATATGTGAGTACAATTGGAAGTTTGATGTATGAAATGGTTTGTCCTAGACTGGACATTGCACATGCAATGGGAGTTTTGAGAAGGTATATGTTAAAACCAGGGAAGGAGCATTGGACATCAGTAAAGAGTTTTTTCAGGTATTTGCATGGCAGTACTAGTTATGGATTGTGCTACCAAGGAAGACTAGGTTTGGATAGAGTGTTGAACATACATGGCTTTGTGGATACAGACTGGGATGGAGATATGGATTGTAGAATATCTATAAGCGGGTATGTGTTTAACCTATTTAGAGGAGCAATTAGTTGGATGAGCAAAAGATAGTCTGTAGTGGCACTTTCAACTACAGAAGTTGAATACATGGTATCCACTCATGCAATCAAGGAAGCAATATGGTTACAGAGATTGTGTTCAGGTATTGGGTTGGTACAACAGGTTGTAAGGATAGATTGGGATAGTCAAAGTGTAATTTTTATGGTGAATAACCTAGCTTATCATTCAAAGACAAATAATATTGATGTTCAATATCACTTTGTGAGAGACATGGTTGAAGAAAATAAGGTGTTGTTGATGAAGGTGGACAGTTTGAAGAATATTGCAGATTCATTAAAAAAATGTGTGAGCACTGAGAAGTTCTCTTGGTGTAGAGGATCTATGGGCATTGTTTCCCTGGATTGTTGACTATGTAACCTTGTAATCCCTTGTATGAAAAGAAAACAAGTGGGATAATGTTGGGTATGTGGTATATTCTTTGCACGACTAGAAATAATGTCTATGTTGCGCTAGGCATGCAATGGGTAGGAGGGGTGTGGAGTTCTGCCTTTCTCGGGGGGTGGGAGCCCCCTTGCATGGGGGTTTGGGGGAATCACCCCCGATTTTTTTTTTTAACTGGTTTTTGTGTTTTTTTTTGGGAGGTTGTTCGACACATGGTTTTACAATGATGGTTTTCTATTTCTGGTTAATTAATTAGGGTTGTCAACTAATCCAAGTCATTGGGTTAGTATTTTGGATGGTGTTGGCTCCTATATGTATATTGTATTGTAAACAATGTATGATGTGAATGAATATAGAATATGTTGGTTTTCTTGGTTTGGGTTTCCAAGGGAAAAATCTCTGTGTAATGTGGGTATTTTCCATTTTGTCTTTTCTATTATTTTATCGAAAATATATTTTCAGTAACATATTGTACAAGGTTAAAACCTACACCCTCTCTATCTCTTGATCTCTATCCCACCCTCTTGAGAGAGATATTGATAGAGGCGGAGAGAGAGATATATAGAGGGATAGGGAGTGTAGGAGAGAGGGGTGTTGATGATTAAATTCACAAAGAATTTTTGCTCGCAAAGTTTTGCTAAAAGCCTATTAATATGAAATTTAATAATAATAGTAGGTGGGACCCCCTTGTAGATTGAAGATCAAGTTTGGTGCTTATTTGATGTTATGTTACCATTTGACACTACTTTCATGGTTGACAATATCTTGTTTTATTGTATAATGGATTAGGCATATTATACATGGTTCCCTTGTTGTTCCAAGCTCAATTTTTATACGGAATTTTTTCATGGTTATCATTGTTGTTTGTTCTTGGATCTATTACTTGTGACACCTGCAACAGACATATGTTAGTAACAACAAATGAAAGGAAATTAAAAGAAGGAAATATCCTATTCTAACATGCTATAATATATGCATTGAAAATATTGTGGCAAATCCTAGATAACATATGATAGCCATGCGATTTATCAAGGTTGTATAGAACATAGTTGACATGCATTTCTGTATAGTTGAGATGGTAATATGTGATATGGGTGGTGCTCTTGGAAATTAAAGGTTGTTGGTCTTTATGCATGGTTCAAAGTGGATTATGTGTTTGATTAGTAGCTGTCGGTACTAAGAATTGAATGAACTTGAAGTGTGGAGGTGATGTGCATTTACAACACATCACCTTTACTCCAGCCGTTGGATGCCACCCTAGTTAGGTTATTGTTCAAACATTGTTGTTGTGGTTATGCTCCTATTTCTTAGCAGAGAGAAACCGCTCAACCAACTCGTGTTTTAAGGCATTAGATTATAGGTATGTTTTTTTTTTTTTACCCTTCATGAGTCTGCTTTGGTTATGAAATGGATGTTGGCTTGGGTGTATTGGTTTGTGCCTTCCTTAAGTATTTCAACTGTATAAAATTATGATTGTGAAATGAAACTTTGAGGTTTTTCTCTGCAATGATGTTGAAGTCATAGTGTTATTGGTTATCTTGGGCGTTGGCAGTCACAAGAGATCACCGTTATCCTTGCTCATTTAGTTGAAGGGTCTTTGTTGGTCTTGGTTGGCTATCTTCATGCTTTCGTATTTCTGTGAACTTTTATGGGGTTTAATGAAAGATCGTGTGTCACCGTGCATTTCACATTTGGGCATTGGGTTGTTTTCACCACCAAGGGTCACACAGTAAGTTATGTTGTTCTTTATCGGCCTGTCTTCACCTCAGCATTGTGGTTGTATGACTAAAGAGACATGAGGGTTATACCCTGAATGCGTTAAATAACATTTTCAAGTCCAATTAGAGCCTCACTTACTGTCATGGCCCCCTACCATGGATTTGTTACTTGTCCATGAATAAGTCATGGTTCTCTCTGTGTATGCACCGTTGGCCTTGGGTTTTCACCATTACAAGGAGTTGTCTATATTCTCCCTATGTTGGATACAAAACAAACCCTTACTCCTCCAGTCTAGAGTTTTATAGAGAATATTGTCGGGCCTGTCAAGTTTACTATGGGTTATTGTGGATTGAATGTATTATACAAACTCGCCCAGTTGGTCATATGACAATCGTGTGGGTTTGGATTTTAGTTACTCCCTCTGTTATAAAAATGGTAAACCCTGCATTGTCATTCGCACAACTCAAATTACACAGTTGCTCTCCTTATGTTTAATAAATCAGTATTGTTTAATGGAGAGGGCCACTGCCCCAATTCGAATTGATGTGTGGGTATGTGTGGTTGTCACAGCTTGTTAGGTCGATTGATTTTTACGACAGTGGTGAATTGGTTGGTTGATACACAGTCACTAGTATTTTTTCACTAAGGATTATTTGGATGTTTAGTTGGCATTGGTTACAATTGCTTGATGTTGCTCATGCATACCGTGTTGTGTGTGTGGTGTTTCTACACAATGAAATAATGGTTGTTGTAAATGTTAGTTTCTTTTGGGGCCTAATGGTTATTGAAACCAGGATGACTGTATGAATTACATCCACTGCATGATTATGATTTTCTAATTGTATAAGTTGAGTTGTACACAACATAGTTGATTACAATGACTAAATCGAAAAAATATTATATTAGATTGATGGCTCAGGACGATGGGTTGAGTTATTACTGTGACTGTGTGTTTGGTTTTGTAAAAGGAAGATGTTGCATCGTGGTGTTTTGGTGGCTACACATTGTGTATAATATGGATAGCTTGGGTTTCACACTCAGGGGTACCCACAGAGTTTTAAACATGTTTTTGTTGCAGTCTAATCATTTGTTGAGACAGGCATGTTGTTGATACCTCATCGTGTTGGATGGATGGCCCAACTTTTAGAGTCATATTGAATTGAGATTGTATAGTGACAGAGTTACACTTGCATGATTTAATGGCAGATATTGTGTTGGAATGGTGGTTGTTGTCTGTTTTTTTAAATGCCATTTGGGTTTTGAAATTTAATCTGGATTATTGGGTTGACTGCCCCTATATATGTTTAACGAATATCACTGCATTTAAATGAAAGACCCAATTGCAGTGATAGTGTGACTTCATTGTTAATTTTTGAAACATGACTTTGAGTATATTTGTTGATTGAACTAATGTATGGGAAGTGGTTGACTTTGATGGTTAACAGAGTGGGAATGGTTACCATTTGAAAATTGTTATAAGATGCAAAGTATATAAATGAAAGAACTCCTTTACATATTGTGTGGAATGTGTATTGTCTAGTGATGGTACTATGTTGGACATTTGATTATGAACAATGAACTAATTAAATACATAGTAATTGTTATTTGGTCACAATGATAATTGGTTAGTACATCTCTTTTCACATAATGTTTTATGGATCACTTAATTAATTTTATGAACATTAATCACTCTTTTCCCTGCCATTATTTCATTTTCTGCTAATTACAAATCCCTTCACCTTCCCATATTCATTTTTTCACTCCTTGTTCTAAGATTGATTACAGTCAAGAGAATTTTGGTGTTAAAGCAGTTGAAAGTGGCAGTGTCTTGTTTGGATTACAACCATGTTTTATTTGTTTCCTTCACATTTCATTGTTGTTATCATTGAGAAATAACCATGTTCTTTTCCCCCTCATTATATCATGTTTCTCTCAATACAAACCTCTCACATATCCCAAAACCCTTTTTCACCCCCTGCTCATTGATAAACAATTTGTATGGATTGGATTGCATGAGTCCGATATATTGCTGAGCCAAAATACGTTTCATATTTTAAAAGAGTTGTCATGTATGGTTAATTAAAAGATCTTTTTTTAATCAATCATGCATGCAGGGATGAGCTATTCAAATAAAAGGCTAAAACAGAGTCTGATTACACCTATGTCAAAGACAAGGACTAAAAGATGATAGCATCAACAAAGGAAAGATGGCCTCACAACTGGAAAATATGGATTTTGAGTTTTATTTTATCTATTATTGGTGATAGTTGACTTCAGGAATGTTTGGACAATATGTTTTATTGTGGAAATATGAGTAATGTGTTTTTTGAAAATAATTCAAAATATCATGAGCTAAATTACCGAATGTGAATATGTGGATGGGAGTCACAAGGAGGTGTGATTTTCTTAACTAATAATTATTTTATGATTATCATAAGCTAATGGGAGTCAAAAGGGGTCCCACATACTAGTTATTATTTATTATAGCCCTTATTATGATTATTACTCTTCTCCCTAACTAAAGTTAGTTGAGTCTTTTAGTTAACTTAACTAATGAGTTGGTTCAACTACTTCAACCAATTTTAATGTGTTTAAAAGAAAAAGAAAAGGGAGGATAGAAGAAAAAGCATACTAAGGTTTGCTCTTTGATTTTATGTTGAGATAGTTCATTTTTCATTCATTCATTATTCATCACAAGCCTAATTATCTTTTATGATAGCAGGGTCTTATTTTAGACAACAATATTCAAGGCTGAATCACATCATTCAGGCACTTGTTTTCAGAGGTGTTGATCTATCTTTGCTAGTCTGTGTAGACTTTACTGTTTGTGAATTAATTTTCATGACTAACAAAGGCTATTTTGCAGATTCGAGTGAGGAAAAATAAGTGGCAAGTTGATCCAGTTTTTAGATTTCAGTTTTGGTTTTCTGTCAGAGTTCCTTTTGTATGTTCCATTGGGGATGTCTAAGTTTGACTTTGGTCCAAATTTTCTGCATGAGATTTTATAAAGAAAATGACTATTTGGTGAATTTGAATGAAATAAAGGATTTATTTATGTCTCATCTATCTTGATTATCATCTTGGTGATTTTACTTCTATCTTTACATTTATTTCAACAACTGGTATGTTCAGAAAATTACATAAAAAATAAATTTCCATCAAGCTTTTTGTTGACAAAAGACTAGCCTAAGCACTCGTAATTAATACTTGTGAGTTAGGATGTTATTTTTGTTGGCTATAAACATAGGGTGATATTCCCGTCTACTTTGCTCTAGCCAAGAAGAGTCTGAAAATGCTTGAGTAATATTATTTCATATCTTTTCCTCAACATTTATTTGGCAACGATACTGGGGATATCTTTGATATCTCTCCAGTTAATTTTTTTATTTTCATCAATACATCTTTATTTTCTGATATTGATTCTTTGACTGTTTTTCTATTAATGATTGTTCCTGTTGCAAGGCAGGCGAATATCAAGCCCGGTCTTCAAGACTAGACCAACATTGATTTGAACCTATTTAACACCATTCTAGACACTGCCAATACCTGTGTTGAACTTAACCATTCTTGGGCAACAATTGAACAAGATATTAGTGCTCAAGAAAAATTAGAGGTTAGATGTATACAGCCTAGAAATCAGCAGTAACCCTTTGTTTCTTCAAGTGCTGGCCTTTCTTTCATGTCCTTAGACTCTCATGTTTCTAGAAGAATAAGAGGCTTGTCACCTGGAATCAATCCTATTGTTGAAATAGGAAGAACAAACATTGTGTTATCTACCCAACAAAGTGCTCTAAGGAGAACTTTATCTAATTCATCCAGCTTGTCTTTCTTCCCCTAATCTATCATCCATAAGATGGCATCTTGTGGTGGCTCTGGTGGCACTAGAAGTGCTCCATCTTCCCAATATTCATCGTCATCAGTGATTGGTAGCTTATATAGCCACCATATCCCTGTCTAATACACTACAAACCCCACCAAAGTCATTAAAAAGTATGGGATTTTTCAGTTTGAAGAAGACGCCACAACCACACCATGGCATGTGTTGTCTCCTCTTAACTTAGCACCTGCTACTCATCCACTTCCAAAGTTTAAAGAGCATTTGCCTAAGTTTTCAGGAAATAACATTGTCAGTACTAACAAACATCTGGTGGCATTTTCTAATGCCTGTCATAACATAGGGGCTAATGACAATGACACTTGCATGTGCTTGTTCATCAATTCCTTGGAAGGAAAGGTTGTGACAGATTTCTTTGATCTTCCCCCTAAGATCCTGTCTACTTGAGAGGAGTTAATCTATTGGTTCCGATCCACTTATGGGCAATACAAAAGCCCTGCTGAAAAGTTAAGGGAATACAATAATGTCACCTACAATAATGGTGAGACCATCAAGTATTTTAACTTGCATTTCACCAAGTTGTACAATCAAATCCCCGAAATTATCCACCCTCAGAACCAAGCTTCTTTCATGCATTACTAAAATGCATTTCCTTCCCCCTACCATCATAGTCTTGAAGAAAATTCCATTGATAATCTCATTTCTGCTCTACATACTTGCTCAAAGTATGAAGAATGGCTTGAAAGAACTGGTCTTCCCTAGGGAGAATTAGTTAGATAGACATACATGTCTTCTCTCTTACAGATAGTACATGATATGAACAATCGTATGATATCATTTGAGTGGAAGGTTAATGTCTCCCCTCTCACTCCTAGAACTTTATTCTCTTCTGCACCCCCCTTTAGAAATCCAGCTGAGAACAATTTTCAGCCTAAATATATCCTGCCTCGGAGTTGGTGTAAATTTTGCGAGGAACACCATGAGGAAACCACATGTGAGGTAAAGAAGAGTGCCAAATATAAGATCTTTGGTAAAAGACTATAATCTACTATTGTTGTCCTAGAATTTGTAGAGCCATAGGATTTCATGGTCATCAACACTAGGAACAAGGCCTATGCTCCCAAGGGAAAATTTGATCCTCCCTGCAGTTCTTCTAGTCCGAGCTCATCTTCAACCGCTACTACACTCCAGGTTCCTAAGGTTCCTAAGAGTCAAGGAATCACTCCCCCTCTCCCCTCTTCCAAATACAATATCTTGAATCAATTGACCAACATGAAAGCAGATGCAACCCTCTAGACATGGTTTTTGTCCCTGAACAACAGATGCATATGAAACAATTTATGGAAGGGAAAGATTTCGTTGTACCCAACCTTTCCAAAGAAGTAAGGGAAGAGGATTCTTCTATAAATAAAATAGGTGTACATAACTTTAGATACCCTGTAAAAAAACCCACTTTTTATATTTCTGTAAAGATCATGGATAAAATTGCCCATTGTTGCCTCATTGATGGTGGTTTGGGCCGAAGTGTGATGTTGAAGATCATTATGGAAGATCTAGGCTTGTCTTGTACATATGAAAATGCCAGAAGCATGCTCTCTTATAATAGTCTACAACAAAAAACCATAGGTGATATTAAAGATGTGACCTTAGTTTTGTGCGCTCGTCTTGAAATAAGGATGACCCTCAATATTCAGGTAATCGATATGCTCGTAAGAAATTACTCAATCATCTTAGGAAGAGATTGGAAAGCCTCAATGGGTGGATACCTCTCACTCGACGGAACACATTTATATGTTCCTCAAAATTAAAAAAACATTATAGTCCTTAGAGAAGGAAGTATATCACCCTACATAGAGAGTGGCCCACAGCCTAATGTAAACTTTATCGAAGAAGAATTAGGAGTGTATTCCATCTTTTCCGAGGAAGATAACATTCCCATGGAACAAATCGGTTTAGATGATGGCATGTGGCACATGCACTTTGATGGTTCATGCTCAATGAAGGTAACAGAGCTAGCATTATCTTGATTTCTCCTGTAGGAAAAATCTATAACTTTTCTTACCAGTTGGAGTTCGCTTGCATTAACAATGTCATTGAATTCAAAGCCTTGTTATTAGGCATTGAAAATTCTTATAATCTTGGTTGTGGTCACCTTTCAATTTTTGGGGATTCCAAGCTTGTTGTGAATCTTCTGCGTAAAATTTACTCTCCTAGAAACAAGTTGATGAAACGATACACCCAAACTATTTGGGCTCTTATCTCGAAAATTTTATCTTTCAAAATCACCCATGTTAAAAGGGAATTAAACTCAATGGCTGACCGATTAGCAGTTTTTGCAACCTCCCCTAATCGACAAATTTTGTCACACAGACCTGATTGTACCTTTCAATCCCTATATCGTCCACATATTCCTGACAATATGGAATCTTGGTAGGTCTTCCCTAACGATGAGAGAATTTGTGCTTTTATTCAAAATTAACCTTTTAAACATAAGGAAATTATATCCATAAAAGATAACAAGATTCCTAAAGGATTGACTCCTCTAGAGAGTTCATTTTCTTCGAGTGATGTAGGAAAAAAGGAGAAACAAAAAGAAGAAGAGTCAAAAAGGAAGGTGGGTGAAACCATCTCCTTGAACATTGGGACACCCGAGACTCCAAAGAACGTCAAAATAGCTACCAAATGTTCAGATGAAGAGAAGGAGAAGATTTCCAAGTTGCTTGGTGAATTTCAATATGTTTTTTCTTGTTATTATGAGGATCTTTGTGGTTTTGATCTTGGCCTTATACAACATGCCATCCCCATTCGGGAAGGCGTAAAACCAGTTAGGAAAAAACAAAGACCTATCAACCCTATTCTAGAAACAACTATTCGAAAGGAGTTGGAAAAACTTTTGAAGGATGGAATCATCTTCCCGATCAAATATTCTGAATGGGTCTCAAATCTAGTCCTCGTTCAGAAAACAACTGGTTAGATCAGATTGTGCATGGATTTTTGTGCATTAAACCGATCTAGAATAAAATATCACTTCCCTCTTCCTAACATGGAAACGATTGTGTAGCAAGTTGCAGGGTCACAAATGATGTCCTTAATTGATGGTTTTTCCGATTACAATCAAATCAAGGTAAAAAGGGCAGATAAATATAAAACCACCTTTATTACTTGTTGGGGTACCTTCGCTTATGAACGTATGCATTTTTGTTTATCTAATGAAGATGCCACATTTCAAAGAGCTATGCAATTATAATTTGACGATTTGATCAGTAAGATCATTCAAATCTACCTTGATGATTTAACATTATACTCTAAAATTTGATCAGATCATTTTCGTGATTTGAGAAAAGTCCTCATGCGATGTAGGAAATTTGGAATTTCTCTAAATCCTTCCAAGTCCATTTTTGGTGTTACCGAGGGAAAACTCCTGGGACACATCATCTCTGATTCAGGCATAAGCATTGATCCTAAAAGGATTTTTGTTATCCTTAATCTTCTTGCTTCAATCTATGACAAAGAAGTTCAATCTTTTATCGGTGTTATTAACTTTGTCTGTAGGTTTGTCCCATATTTTACTGTGATGGTCAAACCAATTCATAATTTTCTTAAACAAGATCATTCTTTTTCTTGGACAAACGATGTCGAAAATGCTTTTGAATGGATTAAGAAATCAATCAGTTCTGCACCGGGTTTGGCAAAGACAGATTTTGAGAAGGAATTCACCATATATACTAATGCTAACGAGGAGGCATTTTTTTTTGTCCTCATGCAAAATGATGACCAAGGGAATGAAAAACTAGTGGCTTACATGAGTCAACGTTTGTTTGATGATGAATTTAAATATTTTTTTATTGAGAAACATGCTTTCTCTCTTGTCAAGGCCATTGAAAATTTTCTCCACTACATCTTAGGTATGCATGTGTTGGTAAAGGTCTCTTTACCTGCTGTCAAGTTTTTTCTCTCACGGACTTATCTTTCAGAAAAAATTGCACATTGTCTTGCCAAGATCCAAGAGCATGATTTGAACATCATAACTTCTACCACTATCAAGGGACATGACCTAACCCTTCACTTGGCTCAGCATGCTGAGAATGGTGAAGAAATTGATGAAGAAGATAGTTTCCTCTCAACCCTCTTTTACATTAATGATTAGATCTTCCTTGTGTTTGAACATCCTTGGTACAAGAATTTGGTTTATTATTTATAGAACCAAATAAGTCCAGACAACTTAGACACTCATCAAAGGAGAAGACTCTGTCTTGAATCTCCAAAGTATTCCATTATAGGAGACCTTTTATTTCGAAGATCTGTTGATGGTGTATTGCTTCGTTGTGTAAACAATGAAGATGCACATAAAATGTTACAAGAAGCTCATGGTTCATCAAATTCTGTCATTCATGTAGGAGGTCATTTTTTTGCTAAAACTATTTCTTTCAAAATTATTAGAAAAGGATACTATTGGCCTTCAATCTTTCATGACTCTTATGTTTTGTCAAGGTCTTGTGACACGTGCCAAAAATTTGCTGGAAAATAATGCCTTTAAGCCATGCCATTACAACTTGTCCTACCAAACTTTCCTTTTTCAAAGTGGGGATTGTATTTTATTGGTTCTATTAATCCCCCTTCTTTAGCTGGACGAGTTTTTATTTTGACAGCCACAGACTATTTTACAAAATGGGTTGAAGTTGTCCCACTTAAGCACTCCATAGACGAACAGGTAATTTCCTTCCTTGAAAATAATATTTTTTCCATATTTGGTCTTCCGTTAGAAATTATTACAGACAATGGCCCCGCTTTCATTTTTGCTAAGATGACTCAATTTCTAGACAAGTTGGGTGTTAAACATTTCACCTCATCAACTTATTACCTCCAAGGAAATGGGCAGGCCGAATATACCAACAAAAATATGGTAAGAATCGTCAAAAGGATCATCAAAGATAAGCCTTGTCAGTGGCATACTCTCCTCACCTATTCCCTCTGGGAAGATCAAACTACCACCAAGGTAATCACTAGTTGCACTCCTTTTCATCCTTCTTATGGTCAAGAAGCCCTCTTACCAACATATTTGGAACTTTCTTCCTTAAGGTTGATGCTACAGATCGAAGAGTTAAATTCTTCAGATGTTTCGCAAAGGGTAAATGAACTACTAGCTTTGGAAGAAAAAAGGTTGTTTTCCTTAGATAATATTAAAAGGAGACAACAAACTATTAAGAAGTATTTCAATAAGAGTGTCAACACTATCAAGTTCAAGGTAAATGAAAAGGTCTTGCTATGGGATTCATCTCGTGCTAATAAGGGAAGACATTTAAAATTTCAGAAATTGTGGCTAGGTGCTTTCAAGATCACTTTTGTCTTAGGTACCAATTCTTACATTCTAAAAGACTTACAGTAGCGATTGTTTTCCTACAACACTAACGGTTCTCACCTAAAGCATTACATGGAACCAACTTGAAAATCTCTAACACTGTCTAGATTTTTTGTATTTTAGTAATATATATCTATTTTAGTTTTCGCTATTTTTTCTTTTCTTGCTTACAATAGTTGATTTTTGTTTTTTTTGCATTTCCTATTTTTTTACCTTCTGTCACTTTATTTCTTCCATTTTAATTTTCTGCAATTTTATTCTACTAGATTTCAATTTTCTCATTTTTTAGTTTAATCATAAATAATATGTTGGATCAGTTATGCCACAGTGACACTCATGCGAGATATTGTTAGTCAATAACAATCAAGCTTATATGGATGTCATGATGTTTTCCCTGAGAACACATTTAAAATTGTTGTCTACTTTCACTATTGTCTTATAAAGAGATTGGTAATCTCCCTCTTCCTCTTCCCATTTATTCATCCATTTTTTATTTTATTTATTATTATTATTTTATTTTTTTTATGCTGGCGGAATCGACAACTGGGCCGGTCTCGTACTCGCATGACACGGGGTCGATTCCAACCGCTACCACTATAACCTCCAGGTGCCATACGTATGCCCCTTCTGCAGGCACGAGTAAGTCGGGGGGATTTGAACTTGGAACCTCATCGTACATAACACGCTATATCACGGCACTTGCCAATTGAGCTGCCCCCCGGGGGCTTTATTCATCCATTTGAAAATAAAAGAGAAGAGCATTTAATTTTCCTCCTTGAGTTAAGAGTCGATTCTGGTTGAATGATTATGCATACAGGGATAACCCCCCTCATACTTAACATTTTTCATGAGTTATTCCCAAATTCCCAGACATTGTTCCATTTAATTCGCTCACTTCCACCTGTTGCATAATTATTTTGGTTACATCTTCTAAAATTATTGTTCTTGGTCTGCAAAACCATGAGTTCTGAGTTCTAAATCTCTTGAAAACAAATTTCCCTATGGATTCGCCAATTTTTTGATGATTAAATTCACAACGAAGTTTTTCCCGCAAATTTTTGCTAAAAGCCTATTAATATGAAAGCTAAATAATAATAGTAGGTAGGACCCCCTTGTAGATTTAAGATGAAGTCTGGTGCTTATTTGATGTTATGTTACTGTTCGACACTACTTTCATGGTTGACGATATCTTGTTTTATTGGATAATGGATCATGCATATTATACATGGTTCCCTTGTTGTTCCAAGCTCAAGTGTTATACCAAAGGTTTTCATGGTTATCATTGTTGTTTGTTCTTGGATCTATTACTTGTGACCCCTGCAACAGACATATGTTAGTAACAATAAATGAAAGGAAATTAAAAGAAGGAACTATCCTATGCTAACATGCTATACTATATGCATTGAAAAGATTGTGGCAAATCCTAGATAACATATGATAGCCACGCGATTTATCAAGGTTGTATAGAACATAGTTGACATGAATTTATGTATAGTGGAGATGGTAATATGTGATATGGGTGGCACTCTTGGAAATTAAAGGTTGTTGGTCTCGATGCATGGTTCAAAGTGGATGATTTGTTTGGTTAGTATATGGCACATACTAAGAATTGAATGAACTTGAAGTGTGGAGGTGATATGCATTTACTGCACATCACCTTTACTCTTGTCGTTGGACACCACCCTAGTCAGGTTATTTTTCAAACATTGTTGTTGTG
This sequence comes from Picea engelmannii, assembly GCA_009831015.1. NCBI lineage: Eukaryota > Viridiplantae > Streptophyta > Pinopsida > Pinales > Pinaceae > Picea > Picea engelmannii. Next base: position 53,485 of record ML809610.1, on the reverse strand, counting down.
GTTATGCTCTGATTTCTTAGCAGAGAGAAACCGCTTGGCCAAATCGCATTTTAAGGAGTTCGATTACAGGTATGATTTCTTTTTTTGACCCTTCATGAGATTGATCTAGTTATGAATCAGATGTTGGCTTGGGTGTATTGGTTTGTGCCTTCCTTAAGTATTGCAACTATATAAAATTGTGATTGTGAAATGAAATGTTGATGGTTTTCTTTACAATGATGTTTAATTCATAGTGTTATTGGTTATCCTGGGTGTTGGAAGTCACAAGAGATCACTATTATCCTTGATATCGTAGTTGGAGGGTCTTTGTTGGTCTCGGTTGGCTATCTTCATGCTTTCATATTTTTGTGGGATTTTATGGGGTTTAATGAAAGCGCTTGTGTCACTGTGCGTACACATTTTGGCATTGGGTTGTTTTCACCACCAAGGGTCGTGCAATAAGTTATGTTGTTCTTTCTCATCCTGTCTTCACCTCAATGTTGTGTTTGTTTGACTAAAGAGACATGAGGGTTATACCCTATGTGCATTAAATAACATTGTCATGCTGAATTAGAGCCTCACCTACTGTCATGCCCCCCTTCCATGGATTTGTTACCTGTCTACGAATGAGTCACGGTTCTCTCTGTGTATGCACCGTTGGCCTTGGGTTTTCACCATTACAAGGAGTTGGCTTTGTTCTCCCTATGTTGGCTACAAAACAAACCCTTACCCCTATAGTCTGGAGTTTTATAGAGAAGATTATCGGGCCTGTCAAGTTTACTATGGGTTATTTTGGATTGAATTTATTATACAAACTCTCCCAGTTGGTACTATGAAAGTTGTGTGGGTTTGTATTTTAGTTACTACCTCTATTATAACAATAGTAAACCGTGCATTGTCATTTTCGCAACTCAAATTAAACAGTCGCTCTCCTTATGTTTAATGACTCAGTATTGTTTAATGGAGAGGGCCATTGACCCAATTTGAATTGATGTGTGGGTATGCGTGGTTGTCACATATTGTTAAGTTGATTGATTTTTACGACAGTGGTGAATTGGTTGGTTGATACACAATCACTAGTATTTTTTCATTAAGGATTATCTGGATGTTTAGTTGGCATTGGTTACAATTTCTTGATGTCGCTCACGCATACCACGTTGTGTGTGTGGTGTTTCTACAAAATGAAATAATGGTCGTTGTAATTGTTAGTTTCTTTTTGGGCCTGATGGTTATTGCAACCAGGATGGCTGTATGAACTACATCCACTGCATGCTTATGATTGTCTAATTGTATAAGCTGAGTTGTACACAACATAGTTGATTACAGTGACTAAATTGAAGCAATATTATATTAGATTGATGGCTCAACATGATGGGTTGATTTATTAATGTGACTGTGCGTTTGGTTTTGTAAAATGGATATGTTGCATCGTGGTGTTTTGGTGGCTTCACACTGTGTATAATATGGATATCTTGGGTTTCACACTCAGGGGTACCCATAGAGTTGTAAGCATGTTTTTGTTGCAGTCCGGTCATTTGTTGAGATAGACATGTTTTTGATACCTCATCGTGTTGGATGGATGGCCCAACTTTTAGAGTCATATTGAATTGAGCTTGTACAGTGATAGAGTTACACTTGCATGATTGAATTATTCGGTGCATAGCTTGTGCTGGAATGGTTGTTTTTGTATGTTTTTTTAAATTTCATTTGGGTTTTGAAATTTAATCTAGATTATTGGGTTGACTGCCCCTATATATGTTTAACGAATATCACTGCATTTAAATGATAGGCCTGATTGCAGTGATAGTGTGACTTCATTGTTAATTTTGGAAACATGACTTTGAGTATATTTGTTAATTGAACTAATGTATGGGCATTGGTTGTCTTTGATGGTTAATAGAGTGGGAATGGTTACCGTTTTAAAATTGTTATAAGATGCAAAGTATATAAATGAAAGAACTCCTTTACAGATTTTGTGGAATGTGTATTGTCTTGTGATGGTACTATGTTGGACATTTGATTATGAGCAATGAACTAATTAAATACACAGTAATTTTTATTTGGTCACAATGATCGTTGGTTAGTACATCTCCTTTCATAGAATGTTTTTTGTATCTCTTAATTAATTTTTTGAACATTAATCACTCTTTTCCCTTCCATTATTTCATTTTTTGCTAACTACAAATCCCTTCACCTTCCCATATTCATTTTTTCACTCCCTGTTCTAAGATTGATTACAGTCAAGAGAATTTTGGTGTTAAAGCAGTTGAAAGTGGCAGTGTCTTGTTTGGATTACAATGATAATTTATTAGTTTTCTTCACAGTTCATTGTTGTTATCATTGAGCAGTAGCCATGTTCTTTTCCCCCTCATTATATCATGTTTCTATCAATACAAACCCCTCACATATCCCATAACCCTTTTTCACCCCCTGCTCATTGATAAACAATTTGTATGGATTGGATTGCATGAGTCTGATATATTGTTGAGCCAAAATCCATTTCATATTTTAAAAGAGTTGTCATGTATGGTTAATTAAAAGATCATTTGCTAATCAATAATGCATGCAAGGATGAGCTATTCAAATAAAAGGCTAAAAATAGAGGCCTATTACGCCTCTATCAAAGAGAAGGACTAAAAGATGATATCATAAGCAAAGGAAAGATGTCCTCACAACTGGAAAATATGGATTTTGAGTTTTATTTTATCTATTATTGGTGACAGTTGACTTTAGGAATGTTTGGACAATATGTTTTATTGTGGATATATGAGTAATGTTTTTTTGAAAATAATTCAAAATATCATGAGCTAGATTACCGAATGTGAATATGTGGATAGGAGTCACAAGGAGGTGTGATTTGCTTAACTAATAATTATGTTATGTTTATCATAAGCTAATGGGAGTCACAAGGGGTCCCACCTAATAGTTATTATTTATTATAACCCTTATTATCATTATTACTCTTCTCCCTAACTAAAGTTAGTTGAGTCTTTTAATTAACTTAACTAATGAGTTGGTTCAACTACTTCAACCAATTCTAATGTGTTTAAAAGAAAAAGGAAAGGGAGGATAGATGTAGAAGCATACTAAGGTTTTCTCTTTGAGTTTATGTTGAGATACTTCATTTTTCATTCATTCATTATTCATCACAAGCCTAATTCTCTTTTATGATAGCAGAGTCTTATTGTAGACAACAATATTCAGGGTTGAATCACATCATTTAGACACTTGTTTTCAGAGGTGTTGATCTATCTTTGATAGTCTGTGTAGACTTGTCTATTTGTGAATTAATTTTCATGACTGAGAAAGGATATTATGCAGAGTCGAGTGGGAAACAATTTTTGCAAGGATGATCCGTCTTTTAGAGTTTAGTTTTGATTTTCTGTCAGAGGTCCTTTTGTATGTTCCATCAGGGATGTCTAAGTTTGACTTTGGTCCAAAATTTTTGCATGAGATTTTGTAAAGAAAATGACTCTTTGGTGAATTTGAATGAAATAAAGGATTGATTTATGTCTCATATGTATTGATTATCATCTTGGTGACTTTACTTATATATTTAAATTTATTTCAACAACTGGTATATTCAGAAAATTACATAAAAATTAAATTTCCAGCAAGCTTTTTGTTGATAAAAGACTAGCCTAAACACTCGTAATTAATACTTGTGAGTTAGGATGTTATTTTTGTTGGCTATAAACATAGGGTGAAATTTTCATCTACTTTTCTCTAGCCAAGCAGAGTCTGAAAATTCTTGAGTAAGATTCTTTCATATCTTTTCCTCAACAAGGGGTAGATGAGAGAGAGAGAGAGAGAGAGAGAGAGAGAGAGTGAGAGAGATAGGGGGACAGGGAGTGCAAGAGAGAGGGTTAGATGAGAGAAAGAGATNNNNGAGAGAGAGAGAGAGAGAGAGAGAGAGAGAGATGGGTGGATTTAGAGAGAGAGAGGGTCCTAGACAGGGAGAGAGAGGGGTTCCTAGATAGGGAGAGAGAGATGGAGGGAGATCGAGAGATTGAGAGAGAGGAAAAGAGTGAGAGGCAGAGAGATCACAAGAGAGAGATGGGATTATAGAGAGAGATAGAGATGTAAAGAGAGAGAAAGGGGGGATTGGGTTGAGAGAGTGATGTTATTGGATTAATCGGTAAATGAAGACATAAACTAATCTCCCTAGATCCACCTAGATATAGAAAAAAACAAGATAGGACATGATGCTTTCCATAAGCTCTAATCATTGAATCTACTATCAAACAAGAGATGAGTGACATACCATTTAAATATCACTTCCTTATATTTTTGTTGTCCTCACTCCACTACGGTGCTTTTGTGATATTGCATCTACAAGGGAACACAAACCAACCAAAGTAAAAGAAACAATAGTATACTCAATGAAAACTTATGCATGTGATCAAGGAATCATACAATAAAATGAGAATGGTTTTATGGGAAAGAAAAATGTCATTGCATTATATTAAGTAAAAGTGGAAGATACAACCAAAAGCCTTGATGTTGCAAGGTCCCCTTTTAGTGGCCCTTTTCTCTATCACACACACTTTCTCCAAGCTTGCATGAAGAAGATCCACAATGACTTGATGAACCAAAATGAAGCCCTCAAGCATGAACTGAAGTAGAATTCCTCACACAATTCTTAGCCTATTAAACCTTCATTAACCTTAGCCTTTTCCATGAGAAATCCCTCTTTATATAGGGGAAAGAGATATGGTTAAAGATATTAGGATGATCCCACCAAATCAGAGAAGTGAGTAAGATCCCATCTATCTAGAAGCCACCTCATCTTCTAGAAGATCCCCTTATAGAACTTTCGTGAAGCTCGACCTTTTCATAGTATTTTAGCATTTCCACGCCCCATCTATAGGAAATCCTGCGGCAATGTCGCAAACTCATTTCAGGGCGAAGTGTGATGATCATGAATCGCCGCATCCTGCATATAGTGCAACCTATGGTGATCTTCTTTAATAGGGTTTTTGAGAAGAAAAATCTAGTCACTTTTCTCATGAAGAAAGGATCTTTTGGGAACATGAACACATGTTGTAAAAGGATCACAGGGGTGACCAAAATAATGTGTACCAAAATGCCCCCCAAAGTATGAGGCTGGAACTCTTGAAAATCGAAATACTTTGTAGAATGTGTGTGTATTGGAAAGAAGGAGTGCACCAATCAGGAACCTACAAACAACCAAGCATCTGCATAATATCATACTATTTCTGAGGTAGGCATTCCCATGCTCAAACTACAAGTCATTTATATAATAAATTTAGGTCATGGCCACCAATTATACACTGTGGATCCATGTCATTAAGATTCTACATAGCCACTAGGAATACATTGTGGATCTATGCTCTAGAAAACTCAAATTCAGGCATAGCCACGAGACATACAAAGTGGATCTATGTGTTAATACAAATCATAAATACTCCATCGCAACCTGGACCGAAATTATAAGATCCAGGGTCTTCAATTCTGTCATCAGTAAGTAAGAATCTAGCCATGTGATTACAGGTGTTGTTGGGCCCATGATATGATCGATTTTATGACGGTAATTAGAACCATTTTGTCGAATGTGTATATGTGTTTTCATGTTTTGAAGAAGTTTTTGAAGAGATTTTGTGTCAAATCGCTATGATCCACACCAAGTATGGATAACTCATGTTTTATGATGATCTTGAGTGTAATTCAATATGTTTTTATGTTTCAAGGAATCTAATTCACATTTTTGGTGTCACAGGGCAAAATCGCAGCTTGTTTTTTCTTTCGGTACTTCATCCGACACTCAGTCCGGTACTCCATCTAGCATTTCGCCCGGCACTCCGTCTTGCACAAAAATGATGGGTGATTTGATGGTTATGGTATTAGCAAACAATTATGGGTGAATCAGAGACATGGGTTTTTCTTGTTCTCATGGCCTCCAACTACCGATCTCTTGACAACTTGATTTGGGTTGTTATGTTGGGCAATTATTGGATCACCTCATTTTAGTAGTTAGGGCATCTTAAATGCAATTTACCGTTTTTAGAAGAGGATCGAACCTCCAGTGGTTGACCTCTCATCTTTTAAAACTTATAAATACCACCTCAGTGATCAGACAATAGTTAAGAAGTTAATCAATAGAGAGTTAGAGACAAAGACAATTTTAGCTCTGTTTTGCCATTTTCATTTTGCCAGAATTGTGTAAAGACTGCGTTTTAGTTTTAATGGTGAATTTGTGTTGTTGAAGTTCATGGTGTGCCTTTGAAGAGTAACCATGACTTGTTGAAGAGTAACATTGGGTGATCCGGGGGTAGATCGATTTCGGGGATCGAATCGAGCTTATTGACGAAGCTTGGGGGTTCAACAGGGGGAAGCTTCTTGCCTTGGGAGGCTAGGAGCTTGCGGAAGGAGGTTGCAAGAGAAGGAGGGGGTGGTGCAAAAGAAGGAGGGGACAGCAGCTCCCCTCCTTTGGGGGTTTCCATAGCAGTAGTAGGGGAGCTTCAACAGCGAAAACCCTAGGTGGTTCTCAACAACTTACATCTAGTTTACTTGTTGTGGAAGTTATCCTATGTTAGTTAGTTGTTTACTTTCTTTAATAGGTTAGTTTCTTAATTTTCTATTCTTGCTTTGATAGTGTATTTGCTTGTTTATTTGCTTGCTTTCATAGGATAGTTTCTTATTAAATTTAAGTAGGTTAATTACAAATAGTTTGATGTTGATATTTGCTTATTAGATGAATAGTTTGTTTTTTCTTATTGTTATGAATGAACTAGTTTTCTTTAAATAGGGTTTCCATTTTCTTTCTTAGAACTATCCATCGATCCTTCGTTCAAAGGTTACTTAGGGTACATAGTTTGAGTTTCTTAGTAGAGTTTGATCATTAATAGTATTTGCTTGAGTAGATTAGCCCTTAGATAGCCACTTTCTTAGTTAGACTATACTACTACCAGCCCTTCTACCTTCGCATATATTTTTCTACAACTCTAAATTTATTTACCCTGGGTTGACAATTTAATTGAGGATTTTTAGTGTGTTTTTAGTGCATATAGAACACCCATCAGGTGTTGAAGTCGAACATGGTAGAAACCACTTGATTATTGGCCTTTCATGATAATGGTTAACAAGTGCGAGGGAAATCAGCATTGATGTAAATGACTCCCAAGGTACCTTAGTACAATCCAACGAATGTGAATAAATGAGTTGAAGTCGAACATTTGATGGAATCTCTCAATCAGGGGTCAATGATGTGAACCCACTGTCGAAAGCGAAGAAACCTGCCATTGAGGCATGTAATCTCTAAGGTACTAAATTATTTATAAGTCTTGTTCCTAGATAATGAGTTGAATTCAACGTGAAAAGACTCGTCACGGGAGGTCCTTGATGTATCCCCCATCAATGACATGAAATAAGTAACAGATTTGAGGTAGATCAAAGTATGAAAATGATTCGAAACTAACACAGGGAAGGCCGACATGGTAGGAATTTATAATTGCAGATGACCGACTTGATAGAGGGCTTGTTTAGGGTTGTACTTCTCTTGAACGTATGAATGACACAACAATGGTATTGGTAACATTGACTCAAAGGAAACCTAAGATATGAACTTGTGGAAGGCCAAACGAGAGACAAATGGATTTCCCAACCTGGATACAATGATGAAAACATAGATACATTAAATCTTAATTAGATCTTTCAACCAAGGTTCCTTTCGACCTTTTTGGGGGAAGGAATATTCCACTCATAAATTCAGCAGACCGATATCGAAAAATAGGAGCTAGCTCAACCCAAAGAGATAAAGTAGTCTCTAAAGAGACTAAGACCGGGAGCACTATAGAACAAAAAATTGAAGCATGAGTCATATTGGTACAGGAGGCAAGACCACTCGAGCCTTCTCCAGAACCAAAAAATACAACCTTTTCTTTTACACCACCACCAGGAGATCCTAACTTTGAGGACATCATATACCATGAATAGGTGAATATTGTGTTTGGTAGTTCAGCCAATGTAATTATCTCTCAAACTGACACAGAAACTTTGGCACCAATAATCTCAACTGGCTCAAGTAGAGTCCCATACATCCAATCAGTAGGAAGACCTTTCCATCAAAGGGAAACCTTGTTCTCTTCAAAGATAAAACCACCTAGGTACACTCTTTTTGGAAACCAAACCAGTATGGATGATCAGGGGGATCATAACAATGTAAGACACAGGGAGGAAGAAGAGGCTAGAAACCAAACCGAAACTACCTTCGAGTTTCCAATTTTGGACACCAACCCAAATGTCAACATGAAAAATATTCCTCTCTCAGCACTACCCATCTTTTATGGTAAAAGTAGTGAAGATCCAAATACCTTCCTATTTGAATTCAACATCTTGTGTAGAAGATACAACTACTTGCAGGATGCCCAAAAACTAAAACTCTTTCCTGTCACCCTCAAGGAATCCGCACTAAGATGGTTCATGGGGTTGGGAGAATCCAGCATTAGGTCTTGGGAAGCCATGAAAGATATATTTCTTAAGAAGTACCAAGACTACTGCAAGACCAAATAATATCTAATGATATTTCCAAAATCCAACAGTTAGAAGACGAGACCCTCAAGGATTATATGGAACAATTTGGTTATATCTCCCATAAGTCAAAATACCATGACCTCCCAGAGGATACAGTTAGGGATCTTTTCCTTAAGGGAATTTCAGAAGAATACCTACAGATGCTTAACTTGATGGCATCAGGTGACATCTCTCATAAACCATTTTCCAAAATATGTGAAATGTGTAAGAATTACTCAAGGCGTAGAGCTAAAATAGGAAATAATGTTTGGGACCCTTAGAATAGAAACTTAAAACCATTTAGTTCAGGTGGTATCACAAGAGTAGATATAGGGAACCTTTTAGATAACTTCAAGAAAAATATCTTAAGCACAATAGGTTCCCAGTTGGACACCCTAAATATTAAAAAGAAACAAGAGGATCAAAATGCAACAATGAGCATATATTTCCCAAGATGCAAAAGGAAACATTCCTCAAGGGAATTCCCATTAGATAACATTTTAGTTTGTGGCTTCTGCACAGAAGAGAATTCAACTAAGAAATTCCCATCATTTCCCAGTTTGTTAGCCATCTATAAAAGTGGATATCCTAGGGAGTCTTCTTATGCACCTAGGATATCATGGCAGTCTTGGAACCAGCCCACATACCCAAATATACAATCTCAAGTTCCACCCTATTATCAACAACAACAATAGTGGAACTCACTAGGTTGGAAAAAATAGTCTACACAGTACCAACATCCTTGGCTTCAAGGATGGAGAGGAGGACATAACCAAGGAAACCCTCAAGATCCACCTGTCCTTATGTCCAACCATCCTTATCCTTAGTTTCCACCAAACACTCCGCAACTTCTGCCAGGTTTTGTTCCACCACCTTTACCTTTTATTCCACAACAACAATCGCCACAATATCATAATACAAGCTACTCAATAATGACATTATTAACGACACAAACAGTGCCCAATCCCAATAATAATCCCCCTCAACCTCTTCACAATGTTGATATGAAGGCCTTCCCGACGTATGTCATTACCCATGTTCCATTACAGGAAATTCAACTAAGATCGGGAAAAGCTCTGGACAAGCAAAGGTATTCAATAGTCATCCAAGAGAAAGAAGAAGAAGAAGAAACTACCAAAAAACCCATGGATGACACTAGGTGGGAAGATGTTATTATTCCTAAAACCAAGAACCCAAGCTTCCCCAAAATGAACCTTCACAAATTACGAAGACCCCTCCTTATCTAGACAGATTAGTAATTGAGAAACCTAGCACCCGACCGGAATTTGACATATTGAATGAATTGAAGAATATTTGTGTCAACATTCCCCTACTTCAAGCCATTAAAGACATTCCAATCTATAGTAAGGTAGTCAAACAATTTTTCATTGAGAAGCCAGGTAGGAAGCAGAAGGACCCTCCTATAGTACATTTGATAGGAGGACTTTTTGAATACATATTGGAGCAGCCAAATCTAGCAAAATATGGGAACTTAGGAAACCCCGTAGTGACCATAACCATTAATGAAGTTTCCATTGGAAAAACTCTCATAGACCTAGGGGCATCCATCAATGTTATGACCGCTACTACCTTGGAGAAATTACAGTTACAACCTCTTCTTAGGCCTACCCCAACCATTTGGAATTAGCAGATAAGACCAGAGTTATACCTGAAGGAATTTTAGATGATATCATGGTTACTTTAGCCTCATGGGAGTATGTGATAGATTTTCTTGTAATTCACTCAAAGGATCCTACCAAAGGCCATCCCGTCATTTTGGGAAGACCTTGGTTAGACACAACCAATGCATTTATTGGCTGTAGAGAGGGAGAAATGACCATCTTGAATGGACTCTCTATTCAGAAGCTCACCATTTACCCTCAAGATCAACCTATCATGGAGAATCTATGGTGGCTTGAATGTTCATATGAGAATGAGGACTGGGAAGAACCCATATTTCCAAGTGACCATGCCTGGGCACTTCAGGAGCACACAATGAAAAATGTGTTAAACCAGTTTATTTATGCTATCACATGTGTGGATTTTCCACAATATTTTCCCCAATTTGAGTACATGTTTGGGGAATAATTTCAGGAACAATTGGACCCATCCATTTTATGTTTGACATATTTTATCTTCGAGATAGATGAGTTTTCCATGTCTTATACTATGCCCTATGAGATTAGTCCAGGGAAATTTTTACATATAAACTTCGGGCTAGATACAAAACAACAAAAACAGTTAGTAAGTATCCTTAAAGAACAATCTGGAGAATTCACCTAGGAATACATTGACATGAAGGGTATACACCCTGACACATTCATCCATCACATATATACCTAGGGGGAAGTAACACCTATTAGGAAACCCCAGAGAAGGATGAACCCAACACTCAAAGATATAGTAAAAGAGGAGATCCAAAATTTATTAAATGTCGGATTTATTTATCCCATCTACAATAGTAAGTGGACATCCCCACTAGTAGTGGTTCCAAATAAAGTGATCGGGAAATGGAGAATTTGTGTTGATTTTCGGGAACTCAACAAAGCCACTCTAAAAGACTACTTTCCTCTTTCTTTCATTGACCAAATTATGGATACCTTGTCTAGGAAGAAGTATTTCTCCTTTTTAGATGGGTACAACAGGTACAATCAAATTCTCATAGCACCCAAGGACCAGGACAAGACTACCTTTAATTTTCCTTGGGGCACCTATGCCTATAAGGTTTTACCATTTGGATTATGTAATTCTCTTGCCACATTTCAACGAGCAGTACTAGGGATATTTACTGATATTATTCATGATTGTGTGGAGGTATACATGGATGACTTCACAGTTTATGGAAACACTTACCAGGAATCCTTAGATAACTTAGAAAAAATCCTTATCAGATGCCAAGAAATGAACCTGTCTCTAAGTCATGAAAAATGTAAAATGTCGTTGACTGAAGGAGTGGTTCTAGGACATCATGTTTCATATGAAGGGATAAAAGTCGATCCTGCAAATATTGAGGTCATCATCAGACTTCCACCCCCCAAGACTCAGAAATAGGTGAGAATATTTCTTGGACATGCCGGATATTATCGGTGGTTTATTGAGAATTTTACAAAGGTTGATGCACCCATGTTTGGATTGCTAATAAAAGATGTTGATTTTGTCTAGACTGAGAAGTTTCAAACTGCCTTTGAAACCCTAAAAGCTAAGTTTTCTGTGGCACCAGTTCTTAGAGGGCCCAATTGGACTCTCCCATTTCATATATCAACTGATGCCTTTGACACTGCAATAAGAGGAGTATTAGGGAAGAAAGAGGACCAGCAGTCATATGCCATTTATTTTGTGAGCAAGAACTTGTCCCCTGCCAAGTTAAACTACACAGTTATCGAGAAGGAATTCTTGGCATTTTTTCATGCTATTAACAAGCTTCGTCATTACATTACAGATTACAAGGTATTTGTACACACATATGATTCAGCCATTAGATTTATCAGGAATAAACCCATAACTAATGGTCGAGTGACTAGGTGGCTCCTGCTATTACACGAATTTAATATCATTGTGCTTGACCAACCTGGAAAGGATAATGGGGTAGCTGATTTTCTTTCACAAATAAAAAATGAGGATGATGATATCCTTGTAGATGATAGTTTCCCATAAGAGAACCTTTTTTCCCTCTTTGTGAATAACCCATGGTTTGTAGATATGGCAAACTGTCTAGCTACTAGGAAGTTACCATCTCATTTGTCACCTCATGAAAAGTGTAAAATTATTACATAGAGTGCTAATTACTCTTGGGTTGGTCATGACCTCTTTCGCACAGGTCCTGATTTGATTATTCATAGATGTTTCCAAGAGGACAAGGTACCAGAAATACTAGGAAGTTGTCATGATGGACCATGTGGTGGTCATTTATCTGACAAATGCACAACATATAAGGTGTTACATTCAGGTTACTATTGGCCTAGCATTTTCAAAGGTGTTGTCAAGTATGTGAGAAGTTGTGATAGTTTCCAAAGGTTAGAAAGACCTAGGTCGGCTGACGAAATTCCCTTGTGTGCCCAAGTTATGATAGAACCTTTCGAAAAATGGTCCCTTGACTTTATAGGACCAATTTCACCCATGTCTCGTAAAAAGAACTATATTTTGGTTTGTACGAACTATGTCACCAAGTGGGTAGAGGAAAAAGCCCTATTCAGAGCTACAAAAAAGTCTATTGTTGAATTCATCTATGAAGACATATTTACCCGCTTCGATGTCCCTTGTGAAATTTTTACAGACCAAGGCACTCAATTCACTTTCAAGATGATGAGAGAGCTAACAGAGAAATATGGGATTAAACCTGTAAATATTCTCCATACCACCCGCAAGCCAATGGTCAGGTAGAATATACAAACAAAGTTTTGGAAACTATTCTAATCAAGATTTTCCAATTACATCATCGGGATTGGGCTGATAGGCTTCCAGAGGATTTGTGGGCATATCGTACCACCTAGAGGAACACCACTGGGCATACCCCTTATGAGCTAGTGTATGGGAAACAAGTACTTCTACCAATAGAATTCCAAGTAAGGACCTTCCGTATTGCCGCAGAATTGGGATTGAACTTGAATGAGGCTCAGAAACAATGAGCCCTACAATTGAATGAGTTGGATGAGATCAGGCAAGATGCCATCCAATGAGCAATAATAGTCCAAAACCATAGGAGCAAGTGGCATGACAAGTTTATTAAGAAGAAACACTTCCAACCTAGTGACTGGGATTTGTTGTTTGACTCTCGATTTAAAACCTTCAAAGGTAAAATCACCACCCAATGGTTGGACCCTTATGAGGTAGACATTGTATATGACAATGGAGCTGTAAAAATCAAAACAATTGACGATGGACAAGTCTCCTTTGTAGTAAATGGACACTAACTCAAATTTTATCATAAGCCCATTTCCAAAGAGGATTCTATATAGGTCATGTCAACTGACAAGACATTGGCCTTAGTATATGGGGATGCCCCCTTGTTCTTGAAAAGTTTTCTAAATTTTCTACTATACATATGTAAAAAAAAATAAAAAAAATTAAAGCAATTCTAGAGATTTCTTTAAGTAATTACTTCACTAGGAGTAAACAATTTCAAGGAAGTATAAAAGAAGGATTTTTCTTCAAAACAATGTTACACTTGAATTTTTTTGTCTACTAAGCATCAAATGAATATTGACTTGCTGTAATTAGCCATATTTTTGCAACAATTTTCATTTTCTTAAGGCATTCCAAAACAGTTGCTCTTGAAACTCTTTACCACTGTATAAGGAAGTGATACCATAACCATCAATCTTAGAGGTATCTCGTACAGTTTCTTCCAAGAAACCTGAGTAAGTGAGTAAAGTATATTTATTAAAAAGTAACAAGGAGGTCTGATTAGCGGTTAGTCATGGAAACATCACAATAACTACAAAAGAAGAAAGTGAGTTGAGCCTCGAGATACCTTTTTGTTGTTTCTCAATGGTACCATCCACTACACACTAAATAGCTTGATTATATCATATCTTTAGATAGGCCACATCCGCTTAAGTACCCCTTACATCAGGACAATCACTAAGTAATATAACGAAAATTCATCCTCTAACATAAATATCATCCCAATTGAAAAAAAAAAAAAAATTGTTTTTAGAGTTGTCCCCCCATATTCTTGCATAAAGCAATATTGTACTAAAATATTAAAAGATGGAGGGACAGTCTCTAAGGGTGTAAGAGGCTAACCCGTTGGGATACTGAACAGGTCTGCTGACAGTGGGTATCGGCTTGTGGTATGACTAGGTAAACCCGCCGGAGTACTGAACAGGCTTGCTGGCAACGAGGCATTCTACCTAGCGAGAATGGTAATATGATAAAAAAATAAATAATAAATTTAAAACTTGTCCTAATGTACGGAATTACTTGCAGATAAAGTTGACATGAAGTATGTATGGTTAAGCTAAGTTTAATGAACTCCATAAACTTTCCATTGGGAACTAACTCTCATACTATCTTGAAACTCTCGTGCCTACCTCTTATTATCTATATATATGATCTCTTATCCTATAGGTGGGGCCATCTTCTAACCATCTCGTCAGACCAATCTGTGAAATTTATCTTTACACTTTACAAACTATAAATCTCTGGCTATTGGGAGAACTGACTGGTTTCCTATAATTTTGATTGTGAGGTGTCACAATACTTAGGTGTGGGGGAGGGGTTCATGAGTTAACAAATGATCATTTTCTAGAGAAGTAAAAATTTGTAAAAAATTTTGTATTATTTTTTATACAAGTTATTACATCTGCAGTCATTTTATTTTAAAATGCTAATCTCTTGTGTGCTATAAATAGTTGTACATATACTTAATAGACCACTTTATTGGTTCATTTTTGTTATAAGTTGTTCATTGTAGGTTTGACATTACATGTTCTATGCAAGTGGATTGAGTGAGCATGGTGGCAAAATCAACAAACAATGGAACATTCTACCTCTGCTCTTAATCACTATGACTGTCAAAACCATTGCAATATTGTAGGCTATCCATTATAGAAGGTAAAAATGTATTTAACATAGAGGTACCGTATGAAGTGTTGTATGAGGTTCCATATGAAGTACTGTATGAGGTGCCGAACGAAGTGGCATATGAATTTACACACTAGTAACTGTCCACAATTCTAGGTAACTAGGAATCAATGAAATTTAATCGAATTAGTTGAAGGCAATTAAGAGTGAGGATGAAAAATTTATACATGTTCATGATCAAATGTCCAAGTCAAAAGACTTGGACATTGATCTAACTGTGCATCATTAATCTTTCCCTTAAAAACGTGCCTTTGAATTCAAAATTACTCTCACATGGTAACTCATGCGCGCATGTGTGCAACCAATTCCTCCCTAGACACATTCAAAAATGGGTTGGGGTTACCTATTATCCCAATTAACCTCTTCCATTTTCATTGCCCTTGTTTTAAAGAATGTGCTCATCATTTGTCATTTGTTCCCTTGTTCAAATTGCACTCAGCCCTTTCTCAATTTATGCCATTCCTTGACCCAATCGCACCCTCTCTTGGTAAATTTTACCTCTGATTATTTATTCACATCATCACGATGCCCAAGAGGTATGAACCCTATTCCTACGCAGACCTTTTCACCATTCCTGAGTTTTCACAGTGCAGGGAGGTGTTTTTGTGCATGGGTTGGGGGCCATTTTTATCCCACTTGCAAGGCCACGATGATGGAATCTCAATGCAATTTTCCCTCGGATTTGATGGGAAGACAATGCACGTGGGGTCTCTTACCTTTGGGGTCTCAAAATAATCCATTGTTGCAGCCACGAATCTTCCAAGAGTGGGAGATAGATGGTTCGAAAACCACTAGTTGTTGTGCTCAAGCTATAATAGGTTTTTTAAGCTCGAATTCCATAACATATAAGGAGCAAAAGGATATTCGAAGGAATGGATAAAAGAGGAACTGATCAACCCTCTCATAGTCATCACCAGGTTGATCACATGAGAAGGTAGATATTCCACTTTCAAAGCTTGACAGTTCAGATTGCTAGCTCATTTTCAGTTCAACAAACCTTTGAATTTTCCCTTCTACTTTCTAAAGAGCTTGGAGAAGATGTCCTCTCAAATGAGGAAGAAAGTAACTAACCCACACAACAGGCTCTTTCACCATGGCCTAATCAAACTCCTTGTTCTAGCCGAATTAGAGAAACAGGGGCAAACTTCAGATGCATTCATCTATCAATTTACAAACCCTCACTTGACAATTAAAACTAGAAAAAAAACACTTGGTTTAAGGACCATTTATCCATCCAATCCCTTCTCTCCAAGGACTCCAAACCCCCTTGCACAAACCATTTGTTTACCAGAACAATTCAGGAAGCTTATTGACACCGCTAAATCCTCATCGGGTAAAAAGACCAAGAGTAAAGATCAAAGGAAGCCTATTGCTAATCTTCATATGCCTTCAATATCTCTTGATCCCACACCTAAAAATCTCCAAGAAGTGATTCAACAAGAATTTCCTATAGTTCCCACAAATAGGAGAGGATCTAATTGATTTAATAAATAACCCTTTCGAAAGAGTACCCAAAGCACAAGAGAAAAATCGTATGAAAAACCCTTGCCTACTTCGAACCCTATTCAAGTGTCCTTCGATCTTGAGAGCCCTCACAAGAGATTTAGGGAAGTTTATGCGGATGAATTAGAGCCTCAAAGAAAGACAAAATCATAACCTACCTCTTCTTATCAACCCCCTATTACTCCTACTTCACCAATGCCTACCCCAAATCCTAAGAGTGATATATTTTCCACATTTTTCAAAGGATCTAAGCCTTCCTCCGAGATAATTGATTCTGCTCCAGCCATTGAGAAGCTACAAAAAGAGAATTTTCATCTCATGCAACAGTTGGAAGAAAGGAAGAAAATAGACACACATATCCACCATGATAATGCAATCCTCCAAGGAAAGGTAAATTCCCTTCAACGGTTGGTTGACGAGATGACCAAATCCAACCTCAGCCTCAGAGCACAACTGAAGCAACACAAGAAGAATAAGGAAAAGTCTTCACAACAAGAAGGAGAAGCTTCTAAAGTTGATCCTCCTCAGCAAGATTGGTCATGAGGGGTAATTTATTTTTGTTTGTAGTGGAACCTCCAAAACCATAGGTGTGGGGGTAATGTTGGGCCCGTGATATGATTGATTTTATGACAGTAATTATATCCTTTTTTTCGAATGTGTATATGGGTTTTCATGTTTTGAAGAGATTTTGTGTCAAATCGCTATGATCCACACCAAGTATGAAAAACTCATGTTTTATGATGATCTTGAGTGTAATTCAGTATGTTTTTATGTTTCCAGGAATCTAATTCGCATTTTTGGTGTCATAGGGAAAAATCGTAGCTTGCTTTTGCTTACAACACTCAATCTGGTACTCCATCCAACACTCAGTCCGGTACTCCATCTGACACTCCATCCTGCACAAAAATGATGGGCGATTTGGTCGTTATGGTATTGGTAGCCAGTGATGGGCGAATCATATACATGGGTTTTTCTCGTGCTCATGGCCTCCAGCCATTGAACTCTTGACAACTTGATTTGGGTTGTTATGTTGGGCTATTATTGGCTCACCTCATTTCGGTAGTTAGGGCATCTTAAATGTAATTTATTGATTTTAGAAGAGGATCGACCCTCTAGTGGTCAACCTCTCAATTTGTAAAACTTATAAATACCACCTCAATGGTCAGGCAATAGTTAAGAAGTTAAGCAATAGAGAGTTAGAGACAAAGACAATTTTAGCTTTGTTTTGCCATTTTCATTTTGCTAGAATTGTGTAAAGACTGTGTTTTAGTTTTAATGGTTAATTTGTGTTGTCGAAGTTCGTGGTGTGCCTTTGAAGAGTAACCAAGACTTGATAGGGGGCCCACCAGTGGTCTAGGTAACTATCCTATGAGTTTTCTTTTGAATTAGATAGAGTAGATGTCTTTTTATTTCTTTTCCTGTACATGAATTGTCATTTTGCTTTCTTGTTATATAAATTGTTGTTTACAATTTAATTGGTTTAATTTAGTTTTGTAGGTTATTATGAGGAATCTTGTTAATATGCAATGACCCTTTAGTTAGTAGAAGCAAGCTTTCAAGCTTAGACACTAACCCCATGTCTGATTAGATGATAGATTAGACTTTATTTATGCTGAAACATAGTTTAAATGAAATTTAAAATAGAGTTTAAAACAGAGTTTTAGAACAGAATTTTAATTCATGCTTTCTTTGACAGAGCTTCGATGGATGGATAGTATTAGTTCTAGTTTTCATTTTTAGATTGCTTGTTCAATTACTATTTAGTTTTTTCTTATCTAGTTGTTAATTAATTTGAATTATTAAATTATCTTACTTCATGCAATTTATTTCTTAGATTTAGGTTGCAATTCCAATTTGCAGTTAATGATTGAATTTAGTATAGTATGAATTTGCTTACGTAGTATAGAGTGAAATTGAATTTAATAGAATAATCTCTTTATAACTGTTGATGATTAATGCATGAGTAATAGTCACATGGATATGCAAGGTAATTGATGTTTTTTTCATAATGGCTAAGTTCTCACTAGATTGCCTAATTCACACTTTTCACTTTGTTATTGAAGTCAATATCAAGTTTATCCCTCTTGAATTATCTTTCATTGTTAAGTGCCATTGTGATATTATAAGACATCGGAGACATTCACACAACCATCAACACTATATTTGAGTTATCATAGATTAGAAGATAGTTTTCTTGTTGTTGTAGGATAGATAGTCTTGTTTCTTTGATAGATTAAAGAGTAGTTTGCTTATCATAGATTAAATATTAGTTGTTAATTCCTCTTCCTTTCAATTTAGTAGATTTCCTTTTGTAAATTAGAAATAGTTGTGAAATTTAAATTAAGAATAGTGTTCACTTTTCTCTTAGCTTAGTTAGTTGCTTATTGAGTAATCTTAATTAGTTTACTTGTTGTAGAAGTTTTTTTTTTGACAAAAATGGGTAATGGATTTTTAATTAAAGAAAACAGTGGCAAAGCCACTGATGCGGTTACAGAAGGACTGAGATATACTTTACTTAATTGGTTACAAATTCTGGAGGCTATGCCTTCCTACAAGACGATGGAAAGAGAAAACTAACAGAGTGATTAACTGTAGAGGCTTCTATACAAAACACCTTCTTCATTGTAATGGTTTCAGATCTGCATTCCATGCTTCTTAACTGTTGATCAAATTACTTTGGATCATCCTGCTTGGGTTGGTCCCTCTCTGTATTCCATTCTTTGTTCAAATGTTTCATTTTTTCTTCCAGATTGTTGACTATGTTTTCGAACTCTTGTTTAGGATCTCTGAGTTCTTTACGTAACTTCCCCAACTCCTCTGTTAGCCTGAATTGTGTTGTGGTGATATCAGCTTCGAACATTTCCAAGCACCTTCCAGCATCAATATCTAAGTTCTGGAGAAAATCTAGTTGATGATGCAGCATATTCTTGAGACATTTCAAGTCTTCTTCCAACGAATTCAACCTTTCTTCAGTAGTGGGTTTGTTGCCCGAGCTAGATGCCATCTCCGTCTCCTTCCTTGTTTCTCTCAAACTGCTACAGTTGTGCATGTGCTTCTCTCTACTTTTGCTTGACTCTCTCTCTCTTGCCTTCATATGCTCTAGCTATGAGGACTCCCTTCCTTTCTTCCCTTTTTATCTACAACGTCTTCCAGATTTGGCTCCCCTAAACGATTCGCGCAATCTGGTGTGATGGATTTCCCTGAAAATTCAATGACCAAATGATGTTTACGTCCATCCATTCTGACATTTTCTTTGTCTTTACCTGCCTTGGTTTCTCCCCTATGTCTTGTCTCTTGTGCCTTGTGGCCTTTCCAGCTCATGCCCCTTTCAACTACCGGTCATTTTCCCCAAGTCTCAAGGCAGATCCATTCTAGTTGTGATTCCATTTATTTGTAAGGTTCCAATATGAGAGTTGTCTCCTTTGTTGGTCTCTACATTTGCTGACGCGTTCAGACTCTGGAGGACATGGTAAAGCTTGTAAGTAAGGATACTTCCAAGGAGGAGCTGGATTTTCCCTAGAATGTGATGGAGTTTTTCATTTTTGACTCTGTTACGAAGGATTAAGGCTTGTATTAGTAACTTGGAGTTCCCTATTATCATCAGATCTTGGAAATTGTGGTTAATTGCTTGAGTTAGTCCTTGCCAGAGGGCCACTGCTTCTGCTCTATTGTTAGATTATGTTCCAAGTCCCCAGGAAAAGCTGAGTTCTGGGTGCCTATTGGGCTTACCATGACTCCTCCCCCACCAGCCAAACCTAGGTTTCCTTTGGAGGCCCCATCATAGAACAAAATATTCTTGTTTTCCTTTCTCTTCCATTCGTCGAAATCTTGCTCCTCCTTCCGGATTTCCCATATTTACTGGTGAGAATTGCTACCTGTTTGTTGTTGCTGATATTGGAGATTAAAATGTTTAATCCAATTTTCCTCTTCTAACTCCAGGGGATTTGAGTTTTTAACTTTGTAGAAGTAGGGAGCGGTCTCCCCAAAATAGGCCTTTATCTTGGTTTCAACTTGAGTTGGACTGCTTTTGGTCTCCCTAAAAAGCCTGTTATTTTGCTCGAGCCAAATATTCCAGAGTATAAATTTAGGGAGAGTTCTCCAAAGGGTGGATATTTGGCCTTTTTTTGTTGTCTAGAAGGGACAGAAGGAATTCTAGTTGTGGAGCAGGATGTTGGCTTCTTGTGGGTTCTCAAAGGTGAAACCCAGGGCCAACTACCAGACTTCCTTGGAATAAACGTAGCTTAAGAGCAGATGGTCTGTGGTTTCCTCTTCTTGAATATAGAGGGAACATCTATGAGGACCTTCCCATCCTCTTCATCTTAATTTTTCTCCAGTTGGGATACCTTTATGAGCCATGGTCCAAACAAACATGTCTATCTTTGGAATATATTTGGAGGTCCAGATTGCTCTCTAAATTGTTGGATCTGGGGGGGTGTTAGGGACAAAGACTATGTGT
The DNA here is from genome assembly GCA_009831015.1 of Picea engelmannii. Classification (NCBI taxonomy): domain Eukaryota; kingdom Viridiplantae; phylum Streptophyta; class Pinopsida; order Pinales; family Pinaceae; genus Picea; species Picea engelmannii. The sequence goes on along the minus strand of ML809610.1, from coordinate 32,430 downwards.
CGATACCCAATTGTTGTAGTGTAAATTCCAAAGAGTGTTCCCCAACCTCTCTTGTATTTTTTTCTTTCTTTTAGGGGGGATTTCCCTTGTAGGCAGAACTTCAGAGTGTTCTAGTCCTCTTATAAGTTTGGAGGTATGTTAGCCATTTCCCAATTTTGCCAAGATTTTTGTTCATCATTTCCCCAAACCGATATATCCCACAAACTATTTAAATTCTGAGTTCTCATACACACTTTGAGCTGGTTAAGATCTTGTCTCGAGCCTAGAGGTGGGTCTCCCATTATTGAGTCTTCCCAAACATTGATCTCTTTTCCATTTCCTGGTATCCAGGTAAGTTGAGGGCTAAAGTGTTTCAAATCCTTCTGACACAATGAGAAGATTAGGGATCCTTTCTCCACCACAGTTGGGTGATATAGGCACTTTTTCCTTGGGCCTCGAAATTACTTCCTCCAAAGTGCTCTTTTACTCCAGGAAGGGGTCCTTGTGATTAGGTTCCATAATATCATTTCTCCTAAAGCTAGATTTTGTGCCTGGATGTTTTTAAAATGAAGGCCTCCTTCTAAGACAGGCTTGGAGATTTTTCCCCAGCTTATTAGATGCAATTGTTTCCCTGATTGCTTTCCTCCTTCCCATAGAAATCTTCTGAACAGTGCTTCAATTTTATGGATCATGGAAATAGGGGAAAGTAACAGGGAGCTTTGGTAGATCATAATGCTTGCTAGAACTTCTTTGATGAGGACCACTTGGCCTGCAAGATTTAGCCAGCTTGTTCCCCAAGAGTTTATTTTGTTTTTTAACTTGTCTATTAGCAAGTTCCAGTCTGAAGCCTTTGGCTTGGATTTGAAAATTGGGACTCCCAGGTATTTAAAGGCCTCCCAGTTGGTGTAGCCTTCCATTCCCAGAATTCTAGAGATATCTAGCATTTCCCTTGGTGTGATGTTCTATCCAAAGATATTGCTTTTAATCAGACTTGTGGCACTGCTAGAGATTTTTGTGTAGACATCTAACTCATTTTTAAATTTCCTTGTTGTTTGCAAACTCTCTCCTCCCATTAGTAGTGTGTCATCCGCAAATTGGGTAGGATTTATTTCCTTTACCCCATGGGCTATCCTCGAGCCTAGGAGCTTTTTATGCATCTTGCAATGGTCTAATTGGAAGCTTAGCACTGAGGCCTGGATGGCATAAAGAAGAGGAGAAAGGGGGAAGCCTTGCCTGAGTCCTTTGGAGGCTTCAAATAACTTAGTGGTCCTTCCATTCACTAGTGGTGCTATCTAGGGGGAGCCAATGCAATCTTTTATTCAGTTTATAAATCTGAATAGGAAGTTATGTCTAACCTTGTCAAACGCATTAGCAAGATCAAGCTTTATAATCATACCTTTGTATTTCCTTCAGATTATTAAGTGTAGAGCTTCTTGAACTAGGATGATATTGTCCACTATATGTCTGCCTTTTATAAACTCGCCTTAGTTTTCAGGGATGATTTCTAGGAGATGTTTTTTTATTCTAGTGGCTATTACTTTTGTGAGCATTTTGTAACTTGTGTTAGATAGGGAGATTGGCCGAAATCTTCCAAAATTGACTGCTCCTTTTTCTTTTGGGATAAGAGCAAGGAAAGACAAATTTGTTCCTCCTCCTAACTTGCTGCAAGTTTGATATTTTCAGATCAATTTCATAAGGTCGGATTTGATTATATCCCAACTGTGTTGAAAGAATTTGGTTGTGAAACTGTCTAGACCTGGGATTTTTCTGGGTTCATTTGATCAAGTGCCTATTTTATTTCTTGTTGGGTTACTGCCTTTGCTAGAATCATGTTGACTTCTTATTGGATGAGGGAAGGGACGAGTGAGAGGGGGTAAGCTTTAGAGTCAATTGTAGACCGTTGAGTTTCTGTGTAGAGAGTTTCGAAAGTGTCTGTCGTAGTTGCTTTTATGCTTTCAAAATCTGTTATTGTTTGGTTTTGAACCTGAATTTTCGTGACTTTCTTGTACTTCTTCCTTGCCTCAACTTGTTTGTGAAAGTAGCTAGTCTTTTTATCTCCTACTTCCAACTAGAGGCTTCTCAATTTCTATCACCAGTAATTTTCCTCCTCTCGGCAGGCTTTGTACCAATTTATTTGGAGTTGGTCTTATTGATGCAAGATTTCTTAAGTGATTTCCTTATTTTCCATTTCAAGTTGATGGTTCCCTAGTTGCTTTTGGGCTTCTTGGCGATTTTCAATTGGGTTTGAATGGGTTTTTACCTAAGACTTTAACGCTTCCTTTAGTCTCCTGAGTTTTTCTTCCCAAACAAAGAAGGTTGAGCCTCTTAGTGTGTCATTCCAGATTTGGTAACCAGCTTCTGGTAGCCTTCATCATGGATCTAGGTTGGATTGAATCTGAAAGGGTTTGGTCCTAGATTCTTGTCACATGAGATTTATAAGAGGATTGGTTTGTGGTCTGACACACTGTGCGGGAGGATTGAATAGGAGGTTGTGAGGCCTAGAAGTAAGAAGGAGCTTTGGACTAAGAACCTGTCTAATCTAGCAGCAATGTGCCCCGGGCCTACCCTCTTGTTTGACCACGTGTATTTACCTTTTGTTGGTTTGATGTCTTCCATGTCCCAATCGGACGTGATATCTTCTACCCATTCTCTTGCTGGGTCTCATACAATGGAGCCACCTTTTTTCTCGGTTAGAGCTAGGGTCACATTTAGATCCCCTTCGATAATGATATTGTCTAGATCCTTTAGCTATAGGTAATATTTTAGGGAATCCCAAAAAATTATTTTTTCCTCTAACAGGACTGGCACATAAAGATTGAAGATACTTACTAGTTGACCTATTTCTCTGTGAAGGAGGTTGGTGTATATCCAGTGCGTTCTTTCTTCAAAATTGACTAGGTTGAACTTCATAGTGTTCCATAGGGTGCCTATACCTCCTAAGGCTCCTCTTGTGCTTTCAACTATTCCTTGGCTTTTCCAGAGTGCTTTTGTTGTTTTGAGGAAGTCTTGCTCTTCCATGTTGGTCTCCTAGAGTAGTAGGATATCGGACTTAGAGGTTTTTATGATATATTTTAGTGCTTCTTCTTTCATTTTGCTGTCGAACCCCCTACAATTCTAGGATGTTAGTTTCATGATTTACCTAGGGGGGATGTGGGATCCTTGAAGAGCCTTGGAATGCTTCCTTGTATGTCTTACACTGATCAGTTATCTAATTGTTGGTTGCGAGCCATTCAGGACTTCTTTATATGTTTCTTTATCTCTTTCTTCTTCTTTTGATTTTCTTCCTCTTCCTGCTTTCTTTGGGGTGACCAAGTGTCACTTGCCCCTTCGTATTCACTTTCTGAGGAGACCTCTCCTTCGTCTATGTCCAGATCCACATCCTTTCCTGCTCTGGTCTTGGCTTTCTCTTCTTCTATCTCTAGGGCTGATATCTCTCTGGTTTCTAGGTTTGATTTCCCAAGTGGTTCTTCAGCTAGTTGGCCTTCCTGAGGAGCTTCTCCTGTCATTATTCCTGCATGATTATGATCCAACAGTCTGAATTTGTTTTCTTTCCTTACTTCTGGTTGGTTTCCTTGTTCCATGGGTTGTGTGGGGATTGTCTTATCGCTCCTTGGTCCTTTTTCTCTGGATGAAGCTTCCCTTTTCCTTGGTTGTTGCCACCCTTCTCCATTTTCTTTCTCCTTGCTTTGGGTTTTAGGGAAGTTTCGTTGGAAATGGTCGTATTCTTGGCATCTTATGCATTTGAAAGGTAACTGTTCATAATCTATCTTCTAATAGTGATGCCATTCTCCAACCTTTAATTTGATTTCCCCTGGAAGGCCCACCTCTAGGTCCACTTCCACACAAATGCGCACGTAGGAGTATTGAACCTTAGGATCCACTCTTTAAATATATTTACCTAGCCCATTCCCGATTTCCTGGAGTGAAGAGGGGTTCCAATAATGGATAGGGAGATTGGGGATTCTAACCCAGACGAGGATGTCCTTGGGTACTTCGACCGTTGGATCAGAGCTTGGAGTCCAACGATTTAGGTATATCCCTTGTGTGCCCATGAAGTATGGCCCATTTCTAAAGATGAGATCTATGTCTTCCTGGGAGATGAATTCAAAGATGAAGAATCCTCTTCTCACCGCATAGAAAGTTACACCACTCTTGATCAGTGGTCGCCAGTTTCTTTGGATCTAGTTATCAGTGGTTCGGGATGATGGCCAAAGCCCCATGAATTGTCCGACCAATCCTCGGTCTAGCAGAGAGATTGCTACACACATTGGGTGATCCGGGGGTAGATTGATTTCGGAAATCGAATCGAGCTTATTGACGAAGCTTGGGGGTTCAACAGGGGGAAGCTTCTTGCCTTGGGAGGCTAGGAGCTTGTAGAAGGAGGTTGCAAGAGAAGGAGGGGGTGGCGCAAGAGAAGGAGGGGGCAGCCGCTCCCCTCTTTCGGGGGTTGCCATAGCAGTAGTAGGGGAGCTTCAGCAGCGAAAACCCTAGGTGGTTCTCAACAACTTACATCTTGTTTACTTGTTGTAGAAGTTATCCTATGTTAGTTAGTTGTTTACTTTCTTTAATAGGTTAGTTTCTTACTTGTCTATTCTTTCTTTGATAGTGTAGTTGCTTGTTTATTTGCTTATTTTCATAGGATAGTTGCTTATTGAATTTAAGTAGGTTAATTACAAATAGTTTGTTGTTGATATTTGCTTATTAGATGAATAATTTTCTTTTTCTTATTATTATGAATGAACTAGTTTTGTTTAAGTAGGGTTTCCATTTTCCTTCTTAGAACTATCCACCGATCCTTCGTTCAAAGGTTACTTAGGGTACATAGTTTGAGTTTCTTAGTAGAGTTTGATTATTAATAGTCTTTGCTTGAGTAGATTATCCCTTAGATAGCCACTTCCTTAGTTAGACTATACTACTACCATCCCTTCTACCTTGGCATATATTTTGCTACAACTCTAAGTTTATTTGCCCTGGGTTGACAATTTAATTGAGGATTTTTAGTGTGTTTTTAGTGCATATAGAACACCCATCAGGTGTTGAAGTCGAACATGGTATAAACCACTTGATTATCGGCCTTTGATGATAACCATTAAAAAGTGCGAGGGAAATCACCATTGATGTAAATGACTCCCAAGGTACCTTAGTACAATCCAACGAATGTGAATAAATGAGTTGAAGTCGAACATTTGATGGAATCTCTCAATCAGGGGTCAATGATGTGAACCCACTGTCGAAAGTGAAGAAACATGCCATTGAGGCATGTAAGCTCTAAGGTACTAAATTATTTATAAGTCTTGTTCCTAGATAATGAGTTGAATTCGACATGAAAAGACTCATCACGGGAGGGACTTGATGTATCCCCCATCAATGACATGAAATAAGTAACATATTTGAGGTAGATCAAAGTATGAAAATGATTCGAAACTAACACAGGGAAGGCAGACATGGTAGGAATTTATAACTGCAGATGGCCGACTTGATAGAGGGCTTGTTTAGGGTTGTACTTCTCTTGAACGTATGAATGACACAACAATGTTATTGGTAACATTGACTCAAAGATGACCTAAGATATGAACTTTTGGAAGGAAAAACGAGAGACAAATGGATTTCCCAACCTAGATATAATGATGAAGGGGGTGCATGTTCAAGAGCGACTATTACTACCACTAACACAAATACAAAGAGAAAACTCAGGGGTTATTCATGTTTAGAGAGTCTGAAAAACACTTAAAGAAAACTCCACATGGTCCTTTTTCATAAATTAATCTGATGAGACTAAAAAAGTGATAATTTACCGCTTTCCATATGTTTTCTTCAAATAATTTTACGAGCGTGAAAAGAAAAAGATCGCTCGGCAATATTTTCATGTTTTGAGAATCTAAAAAGAGTTTAAAGGGAACTCCAGGTGGTTCATTTTTTGTGTAATCTTTACGAGTCCGAAAAATTGATAAAGTCTACTCGGTTGCATTCTTATTGATTTACGAGCATGAGAATGAACAAAGATTGAGCTCAAGGTTTTTCCTGAAAAACTCAAAAATTATCTGTACATGTGACGAATGTAAAAACAAACCAAGAAACGTATCTGAGTTCCATCATTTGCAGTCCTATATTTCTCATCTCCAAAAAATCAAACAGTTCCAATGTCATTAGGTCTTTAGGGTTTAGGTGAAACACATAAAATAATATAAAATATAAATGGAAAAGTGAAAAAGTTAATAAATATGGGTAGAAACTTATTTTTACCATTCCATTGTTATTCCACCCAAACCTTGTTCCAAAGCCCCCATTTTACCTCAAACTTCCACTACGGATTGTGGGAGGCACAGTCGATCATTGGACGAATGGTCTCCACTGAATAGGTAATCTTCTTGTCCTCTTCACTTTCCATGGATTAATTTTTGTTTTTATTGGCTTAAAAGTAGTTTTTTGTGCTAAATTTGTGAGGGTATTTACAAGCGGAGGTCACTACAGGCGCCTTATATCATGCCTTGCAGCGATACAAGGTCACTGCAAGTGGCCTTATGGCTAGCCTACAATGATTCCACACTGTGTGGATGCCTTCACCCATGGCGTGCACAAATCAAAAAATTCTTAAGAAATGTTTCGCCAATAAAAATCTCCAGGGAGGCAAATAAAGATACTAATCTCTCCTTGTGGTTCCAATGCAAGTTTTTGATGGTCATAATGTTGGAATGGAGGGAGAGAGAGAATGAGGATGAGGATTACTTCATCATGAATGACCAGGAATGGTTAATTCCCTCCGACAATGTGGGCTGCTAAAAATTTTCAAGATCTAGGGCATGAGGGCCCAGTTGCGGTTGCTCGAATATTTAGTCCACATGTGGGATGTGGACCAATAGGTATTATATGTGGGAGCCCACATACTCACTCTATATATCGAAGATATCTATTTTTTGATAGGATTGTCTCGTTGTGTATCATGTGTGACATTGACAGGAAGCAAGGGTGGTGGTCTGTCGATGAATGAGGACATTCAATGGTATTATGTACCAAAGGCTGAGAGACGTAGCGGCAAGGTCACTATTAGGGATGTCTCAGATCTAACCCTATGGACCATCCTTTTCACCATCACATGTATGGCGAGGAGTGCATCTCCCCATATGGTTCTTCAAAGCTACTTTTAGTATGCAATGGAGTGCATGGAGACCCGAGTCTTTAACTGGTGTGATGGGGTCCTCAGCAGCATGAAAAAATAGTTGACCAAGTGTAGTAAAGGTGACCTGAAACAGTTTGGATACGGGTCAATTTTGGTGTCCTTCTTCCTGGAGAGGGTTCCACACTTGTACCTACAGGTAGAGTGGGGCATACCAGCCCCACAATATCCAAGAATGAAGAGGTGTTGTGACCTCATGGATCGGCATGTGACTGGTCCTATCGTCAAGTACAATGATGTTTTATTTGATTGGTTGAGGCCCTAGATTCTTATGGTAGATGATTACGCATATGTCAGCTTAGACTTCAGAGGTGACCCAGACTTGGTTCTTCCCGAAGGTTCTCAATGGGGGAGCTTAGGTAAGAAGTACATTTTATTTTTATAATGTTTTTGCAATTTTTTTTAAATATGAAACATTTTTTATGTTCTTAATCCGATGACTAATCCAGAAGGTCTTTGAAAATGCATATGTAGGACCTCATCGACCTCCAGTTTCATCTCCCATTTAGAGGCGAGGGGAGATAGTCCAGGTAGCAGGATTAGTCATTGTTGACTACGAGGCTATAGAGAAAAACTTGGAGGGGTTGACAGTGGATGTCCCAAATACCTCTATTGATGAGATCTCGAGACATTACCAGCACCACACAGTGGGTGTATATGCCTCTATCAGTTGAATTCTCTGTAGAGTAGCATGACTAGTCATATGCTATCGTGAGCAACATCCTTGATGCTATATTTGTATATGAAGACATGTGCTTCACATTTTTGACATTTTGGTCTTCATACAAAAACACTTTTTGTAAAACTTTTATCATTATATATATACGAGGCTTCTACCGTCTTACTTTCTTTATATACAAAATGTGATTGGATTTATAAGTGTCTCAAATGTTTGTCTAACAAATAATTAGCTAATGCATCTGTTAATGTATTTAGACATCTAAGAATGTCTTGATATTCAATGTAATCAAAATGACGCTCCAAGAGGCGAATTTTTAAATATACCCTTAACAAAGTATAACTTTGAATAACATAGAAATTACTCAATTGTAGTACTACTAACTGGGAATCGAGTCGTACGAAAAGATGACGGATTCCAAGTGAGACATCATCAGTCAGCAATTTGATGACTGCATTGTATTCCGTGATATTGTTAGTTGCATGACCAAGGAAAACACCTTGTATACTGATTCATTTGTTCATAGATGTGTAGATTTCCCAAGCAACATATTCAAAGTTATGAGTACTACGACTAGCACCATCAGTGAAGCCAATGTAGGGTAGAAAAGACACCGACATCTGGAAACCAAGCACAATGTAAGGTAAGCAGTTGGGGGTCAAAACCAAACAATGAAAAAGCACACAAAAGTAGCACACAAGAGTAGGATACAATAAAAAATACAAGCACTTGTGCAAAAGTGACTTTAGAATAGTACTTCTTAAAGTAAAGCCCATTTCTAGGTTCACTCAAAGGAATTCTATCATAATCCACTAACTCATAATCTCCCTTCTCCAACACTCATTTGACAATATAAGGGCCTCACCACATAGCTTCGAATTTTTAGGCCCCTAGTAAATCATGATCTTGTTCATAGAGGAGAACTAGATCACCTTCAGAAAAAACACGTGGCTTGACATGTTTTTCGTATTGGGCTTTAACATGTTTCTTCTGAGTTTCAATAACCAGGGTGGCATCATGATGGGTTTCATCTAATTGCATCATGTATAATAGAATTTCCTCTTTAGTAGAGGTGTTTGGGAGAAGTTCAATGACTAGTTTCAAAGATGGTATCTCACATTCAATTGGAAAAACAACTTTGATACCATAAAATAACTAGAAAGGTGTGAACTTGATGGAAAACTTGACAGATGTCTGGTAGGCTCATAATGTAGAAAACAACATCGTGTGCCAACTTGTCTTATGAATTCCTATCATCCATTGAAGAATAGTAATAAGGACTTTGTTTATCGCTTCAACCTAGCCATTGGCTTGTGGATAATAGGGGGTTGAGTTTTCATGCCGAAGACACAACTTTTCAGTAAGCTCGGACATCATGAAGTTTCGAAAATGACTACCATGGTCAGTGATGATAGCTTGGGGGACACCAAACTAAGTAATGATGTGATTGAATATGAACAATGGTGTAGTTTTCCTGGTGTTATCGAATGTAGGCATCGCCTCAACCCATTTACTGAAATAATCCACAGCTACGATGATGTATCCATGCCCCCTGATCGAGTGAGGGTTACATGTCATGAAGTCAATGCCCCATTTTTTGAAGGGACCAATGGAAAATACAGGGTGTAAAGGAGCAGGATGAGATCTTACTTTTTTGTTATAAGTTTGGCAAGCATGGCATTTCTGGATAGCCTTAATGCAATCGTTGAAAAGTGAGGGCCAAAAATACCCTGCTTGCAAGATATTTTGGGTAGTGGCATACCCTAACATATGACCGCCACATGCTCTGGAGTGACATACATTCAAATCTTTCTCGGCCTCATCGCAGGTGATACATCGTCAAAAAATAGAGTTAACACCATGGGGATAAAGAGTGTCACCGAGAATGATGTCTTGACGGGCTTGATACCATATACGACGACGGTCCGTACTAGAAAGGTCAGGTCGAAAAGTTTGATTCTAGAGATAGATGATAATATATCTATACCAAACGTCATCAGAACTGATTAGAAAAAGGGTTTCGTCGGGTAATGAATCCTCTACCACATTTTCTTTCTCAATTAAGGGAAGGTCACATATCAATTTGGAAAAAACCAAATATTTCTTAGACTTAGCGCGTTAAAATTCTAAGTCAAAATCCTGGAGAATCACTATCCATTTGGATTACTTTCCCCCCAACAATTGTCGAGTGGGGATATGTTGCATGGGGTTGAAATTGGAAATAACAGTGGTCTTGTGTAATAAGATATAATAAAGGAAACGTTGGATAGCTTGAACAACTGCCAAGGCCAGTTTCTCCACATGTAGATATTTGGTTTCGGTGGTCATGAGACTCTGACTCAAATAGTAAATTACATGTTTGTTATGCGAATCATATTCTTGGACTAAAAACATGGCAATGGTAGAGTCCAAAGAAACGAGGTAGAGGAAATAGTCTCAACTATAATCCTATGGGAAAAGCAGTGGTGTATAGGTTAAGGCAAGTTTCAAATCCTTGAAGGCTTTGTTGGAAGTATCGTCCCATTAGAACTCATAACCTTTCTTCAACAATCAAGTAAATCCCTGTGTTATCTCGGCATAATTTGGAATCAATCGATGAAAAAAAATTTCCTTCCCTTGCAAAATTTGAAGTTGTCGTAGTGTAGAAGGAGAAGGTAGAGTAAGGATAGCCTAAACCTTCAAAGGGTCTACCCTAATTCCATGAAATGATAGAATAAAACCTAGAATTTGGTCAGAATCCACACAAAAACCACATTTGTGTGGGTTCAAACGTATACTATAGTAATGACAGTGAAGGAAAATGGCTCAGAGATGGGTCGGGTGATCTTGGCGACGCATGGAATGAACCGGTAGATCATCAAGATATGGTTGTACAATGTGCTTGATATCATGAAAAGCATAAGACATGGCATGATGAAAAGTCACACCAATGTTCTTCAAATCGAAAGGCACTTTATGGTAGGAAAAGGTACCCTAAGGACAAATGAAAGTAGTCTTGTGTTCATCCACAGGAAAAATATTAATCTTATTATAGCCGAAAAAACCATCCATTATGGAGAATATTTCACTCCCAGTGCAATCGTCGATGATCTGGTCAATGAAGGGGGTGGGATAATTTTCCTTGGGACAAGATTTATTGATATCCCTATAATATACACATACACAGATCGTGTTGTGTTTCTTATTTACCATAACTAGATTGGATACCCAATCGGTTAAAGCAATAGGATAGATAAAGTTTGGCTTAAGAAGTTTTTCAACTTCAATCTTGATAGCAGGGGCTTTATGAGGGTGGACTGGGTGAAGTCTCTGCCAGACAGGTTTAGCATTCGATTAGGTATTAATTTCATGCACAAAGATATCAGGATCAATACCTGGCATCTCTTCATAGCTCCAGGTGAAAATGTCACAGAATTCTTGAAATATAGCTTTATAAGTGACGACCTCATCAACGGAACATGAGGCTATGATGTAAAAATTTTCGACGAATACAAGTTTAATGGATATGTTGGCACAGGGGAAGACCCAGGGTTCAACACTCAATAGTGAACCAACAAATCCCTAACTACCGACCCTTTCGGCAACACCTGTGAAGCATATGAAGTCTCACTCGAGGTAGAGGCAGGGGTGGTTGCAGGACTCAAGTGTCTACAACCTTATCTGGGACACAGATCTGTGATTATATCTCTTACAGAGTACTTAGCATAGATCATTTGTCAATATTCAACCCTTATTATACTTCGTAGATAGCAGAAAGCATCTCAACATTCACTTAGATCTAAGGTATTTCAGCACTTAACAATAGTTAAATAGATCAGATCTGGTAGATCAACACTAAGCTTTTTCATACATGTCATATCTAACATTCACACACCTCTAAGAAGCACAAAGCATAAGTAGATCTATTTAAATATATCAAAGAACTTAGCAAAAGAAGGGATAAACACATCAAGTCGAAACACAAAGCGTAACACACAGATTTATGTGGTTCACCCCCACCCTGGGGCTACATCCACCAACTCTTCTTCTTTATTATCTTCAGTCAAATAGGTTAAAAGAACAAAGCCACCAAAACCCTACTCTGCATAGGATAGGATATCTACACACCTCGCTAGATCCTCCTTCCTCAAGTATCTGAGCACCCAGTCTCTTACAAACACTCGGAATTAACATTGCAAGTTCAATAGTATGCACAGAGCCTACTCAATCACATAGATCACTTGCACATAGAAATATTTACCATCACATAGATGTATCCCCTTACTTACATAACCTAGCTTGCCTATTTATACATACAAAATAGGCCTAAACATGGGAAAATCCCATGGGCTGACATCCCATTCCCATTACTTTATCCCAAAAACCCAAAAAAAACCCAAAAGTGGGCTGAGATTCTACAATCTTCGCTTCTCTGGCGTTCCATATTCGACAGGTTGTCGAAGTCCCAAAAATGGTCAAACATGACCAAGTATCTCCCAAAACGTGTTCAAGGGCCAACAGGAACCAAACACTCACCTGTGATTCGTCCTGAGTCACTCTGGTCTGATCAATTCTGCCTCAAATTCCTTGAGCTACTTCGACCTACTGTTGTGCTATGGCCTCTTGCTTGGAAAACTCCTAGATGAGGGCATCATTGACGGGTCTATCTAGTCATTGTTATACTGCACTCACAACCTATTCTAGCTCTGTTCCTCGGCTTTCAACCTCTGTGAACAACTGACATGCTTTATATTGCACCGGTTGAAGTCATTGAGTCACTTCCATCACTTTTCTCTGGATCGTATGGATCTGCTGCTAGGCCATGTGATGTTCATGATATTTCTTCATTCTTTCTATGGGTGGCAGGGCCTTCAGCTGCATCTATAGATTTTTAGATTTATACTTTGCCTCCTGGAGCTGCAACTCCAATTTATATAACTCTAGGTTTTCGGTGAGGTTCTCATATATCTTGGCACTGCGGCTACTCATATTCTTGCACTCCAAGGCAAGAGCTTTCAGTTTGGTAAATGCACTGTGTGCAGTTATTTCTCTTTGGTCTCTGATCTCCTGTGGGGTCTCGGGTACTGTGTGAATCTCTAGATCTGCAATGTGTTGCTGGAGCTTTTTAATTACTCCTTCTAGTTGTGCCACCTGTTGTGGAACCCATCCTTCTATCTGTACTTCGATGAAGGTCATAGAGCGAAGTGCTCTATTGACCAGTTCCTTTATCTCAAGTTTCTCTATGAGCAATTGTTCCTTGCTTTTCTTTAGCTCTTCTTTCTGTGCATCCCATTTTCCTTGGAGAGAAATATTTTCTCATTCTGACGTGCTGCACTACCCCATAAGAACTCCCTATACCTGTGTTAAAGCTTGAGTGGCTTGTGATGTTTCTTCTTGAGCCCATCGAAGGCGAGCTTTGACTATATCAACAATCCAGTGGAGTTGAGCTGGCTCATCCTCTGGTTCTCGTGTTCCTATTGTCAGAGGCACAGTGGAGATTGTGCGGCTAGACTGTAGTGCCTACTGCACCCCTTGGAGTTCAATATCGATACAATTATACATCTGCCTCTACTTCACCTTCTGTGTCTCTACTATCTCTAATGCAACATTGTTCAGGGCTGCAACGATGAAATTGAAGTTGTTTGGGGTCAGTGTGGTATACAGCTTAGTCACAGGAGCTTTGGACTTCTTTCGGGAAGAAGGTTTCTGAGGTAAACCCTTCCTCTTCTTCAAAATCTCTATTTCTTCTCTGCACTTCTGTTTGACTTCTTATAAATCTTCACCATCACCCTCTTGTTATGGAATTATGGAAGAAGTCTTCTCCTAGGAACTACTTAAGTCTTGCACTTCGCTGATCTTCTGTCTCATGCTAGTCTGGGTAGATCCTACGCAGTTTTTGGACCTTCTACATCAGATATGTCTGCAGGGTTAGCTAGAACAAGGAGGTATTCTAACCATTCCTTTGTGATCTCCTCCAGATCTTCTTCTGTTAATCTATAATAGGACTGTAAATTCTACTTGTTCTCTTCAACGCACTCTGTGATGTAGAGAAAGTGTCTGTCTGCATTGAACTTCATCAGGGGCCGAAACCTGCAGAGGGTGTTCGGAGTGATGCGTGGTGTAGACTAGATAGCTACTTTCAAATGATTATAATATGAATAAAACATGGAATTTGAATTCCATTGTTTATTCATATTGTTCGATTACCATAGGGTATTGAACTTCATAGCCAACGGTTCAAATGGCTCGATGTCCGGGAAGGTCACACCTTCCAGCATCTCCCATGCAATGAAAGAAACCAGGATCAGGAGAAAACTGAAATGGAACTCATATCTTTGGTCCTGGGCTTCTTTGTAGTCGAGCTCGAGTAGGCCCTCCGTGCACTTTCCTGTGAGGTCTACTATGAATCCAGTGACTTGGGTTGGTCGGTTCTTGTGAACTAACTTTCCTACGATTAGCTAACAGATGAGGCGTACTTCGTCATTCTGAATAGTAGCCATGCACTCCCTTATCGACATCACCATAAGTCTCTTTTATCTTATGTGCTAAGGCTCAGTCTATGGTCTTTCCAGGGTAAAAATCATGTGGGTCAGGGCCTTGCATGCTCAACCCAGTGATCTGATGGATTAAGGTCGGATCCACTGTGATACGTCGTTTTAGCCATAAATATCCTCCATGGTAATAGGATAACAACAACTTAACACATGCATTCACTTATTTATGTCATCTGAAGTGTGGGATCTTCATAACATTAAGTAGGGTAGACTGCGTGAGGTTATGGGTCCAATGCTGGGGGATAATCTTTGAATTATTTCCTTTTGTCTTGGTCAGATACTTATGCGGGGTGAGCATACTATAAGCTTTATGGTCTCCAAGGTTGAAGTCACTAAACTTCAACACTGTTATCTTATCCTGGTCTATGAAAACTGCACGTATCCCTTTTGGGAGGTACGCAGTGACCAAGGCATAGACAAAATCTCTAGGCACACTATCTTTGTTCACTGCGCCACTCAGAGAAGGTATATATGCAGGTAAGATGCTTGGACTCAACTTAGTATTTGTAATATCATCTCTATGTTTCGTTCTCGTCTCTGTCATTCATTATGGAGTGGTCCATTGGTCAGGTGGCAAGCCATAAATGTTTTTCTAGCCATTCGGAGCATCAGTTGAATTGATATATCATCCCCAATGGCTATATTACTTCACCACGACGAAGTGACCTATGTCGATGTTCTGATATCTCGATGAAGCTCTGTTGACGGGCGAAACAGTCCATCCGTCAACTGGAAGAGTGGAATCGGTCCGGGGTTGTCTAAATAACCCAAGCCATTTGGTATGGACCACCCTGACGAGTTTAACGGCTCCGTTGGCCGCTCTGAGGTCTCGTAAGGAAACCAAAGAGAAAGTGATCTGAGCTAAATAATCTAAACTAAGGAAACTAGAAACTAATAAAACAAACTCAAACTAACTATACTAATCTAACTATAAAATACTAACTATTATACATATAAAAGATACTAACTATGACTATAATAACTCAAATCACCTACTTAATTATCAGCTATAATCATTCTTTATTCACAAATATACATTATGGACAAACTACAGATTTGATTAAAACCTACAAAACTCATGTGTTTGCTGCCCTAAGACAACCAATAATCTATTTTTGTCTTTTTGTATTTATAAAACAGAAAGAAAGCTAACTGAAATTAAATAATCTAATCTAAATCTAACTAAACTGCTAATTAATCAAAGCAAATAACGTCTAACTAATTAACCTGGAAACGCTCCAAGTTTGTCCTGTGTATGATTGCTTCGTAAGCTGATTGGAGGAAGAAATTCACGCCATTAAGCCCTTAAGCTTCTCGCAAAGGATCAGCTATAATGCTTCCTGAAGTTAATTACAGGACAAACAAGACATAAAAGAAATCATAACAGTTTTCAGATTATGAATTTATGCAAGAGGGAAACCTACTGTGCAGCAAATT
>ML809609.1:156101-167714 GCA_009831015.1 Picea engelmannii | reverse complement strand
TTCAATATTTAAAACTTAAGGAAAGCGTCCTATTCTGTCATGTTTTGTTCTAGATCCAGGTGGATCTAGGGAGATCGGTTTGTGTCCGCACTTACGGATTTATCCTTAAACAACATCGCACAAGGGGTTTGTGATAAATCTTCCACCACAGAGTAATTCTGGGTGGCCCTTGCGTTTGGGTTGTGAGAAGCTTTCTTAAATGCACCCTTTGGAATGTGTGTCATTGTTTCGCCCAACGTCTTCTCGATCTGTAGAGGAAGAGATGGGATCTCAGCTTCTTTACCCTTCTTAGAGGCACTTAGTTTACTGTAGTTGTGTGCTCTAGTCATTATGAAAGCATCACCCCTAACCATATATACGTTCGCAGATGAGGAATTGTTTGGAGGAGGGCAGGTTTCTTGGCTGCCCCCTTCGGCACTTGTAGAGGCTTGAGTTAAATTTTGCCCATGTTGAAAGGGATTAGTCAACACAGCTTGTTGTTGTTGTGTGACAAACTTTTGGGCCTCTGCAAGTCGAGGACAAAGATGGGTCGGGTGGTCTTCTACGGTATCAGTGGGTTTTTTCTCCCCCTTACCCTTCTTTCGTTTTTTTTTCTTCCCTTCAGGCTATTGGGTGGCCTTTGGGTTAGTCGTCTGCACGGAGTGTACTTCTGATGTTTGGGTAGGAGGAGTAGCCAAAGTAGTAGTCTGGTTGGCCGCTGAGTGTTGTATAGATAACTGTTGCAATTGCTTTGTCAATTGCTCAGCGGGCTTGGTTTGTGCTGACCCAACAATACCATCGGCATGTGGTCCAGCTCTCTGTCTAGTTTTATCCAGTATAGATCGTGGTGCATCCGGGAGGATGTTGTATAATAAACCAGACTGAGAATAGATGAGCTCAAACTGTTGAGCCCTCCTGATGGCATCTTCTTCGGAGAAAACTCCTGAAGTCGCGACGTCTTTGGATAATTGTGGGACTAAATACTTAAGGAACCACTCAAGAAGGAATTCTAGTGGGACTGGTACTTTGATTAGACTCTTTCGGCGTCTCCACTCTCGTATATGATCAGAGATATGGTCCGTTGTCATCTGTTCGAAATTGGCAAGCAACTCTGTGCCAGCGTCGTATCTCACAGGTAACTGGAAATGGTTAAGGAAGGCCATCGCCAGCTCACCAAAAGAAGAGTATCTTGAGCGATCAAGCTCGATGTACCATTTCGCGGCACTCCTGATAAGAGTGCGTTGAAACAATCGCAACTGGACAGAGTCATCTTTCAATGAGTTAGATGAACACCAAAGATGGAAGGTAGTCACGTGATCACCTGGATCTTCGTTAGGCTTAGCCTCAAACTTTGGAATGTCCGAAGGCAACTTCGTTGGCATTGGAGGCCAACGTGGATCGTGACAAATAGGATCATTTAACAACCTTGTGAAATCTGGCAAGTGTAACGTCGCCAGGAATGGTAGTTTGGGTTGCTGCTGATAGCCTGGGAAAAAGGGTCCTGGAGTTTGATTGGCACCAGGTTGCCAGGAAAAGTTTGGCTGTTGGCCTGGATTCTGGTAGAAACCATGGCCCTGACCAGCGTAAGGATTTTACATATGTGGAGACATCATTGGTTGATTCCCCATAAAGGACATAGGATGTTGGGCATGCATCGTGTTTGAAGGACTTTGGGAAGGATTACCCCATGTCGGTCCTACTGGGAGAGGCATAGAAGTCTGTCCAGGGTTCCATTGACTGTGGAAATAATTACCCCAGAACGACATTCCAAAGGAGGGAATGGATCCTTGTCCTGAGTTCCAAGGTCCTCCTATATGTTCCCCCGGCACAGGAATAGTACCCTGCGCCGGAGTAGACTGTCCAAAAATGGGAGTGCCCCCAGATGGGAAAGCAGTGGATGCGAAAGTGTTGTTACCAAACGTCCTGTTCCAAAAAAATGGTGACGAACCTACCGGAAAAGTTTGCGTAGGTGTTCCTTGACTCTCGGCTCCAAATGAACTCGTGTGTGCAGGCTGCCCGGCGGACTGTTGATGCAGACCACCAAGCGAAGGGGATGAAGGAGAGATATGACCTCCAACATAAGGAAAAGCATTAAAAGGGACAGGAATGCCCCCAAGTTGACCTTGCAGAGGAGCGTTAGAGCTCCCTTCCCCCAGACCCAAAGTCTGTAAAGTGGAGTGAGTGAGTGTAGGACTTGTGCCCGAATTAAGCATACCATATGAGAATGGAGAGAGTATCGCACTAGGTGTGAAGAGAGTTGTGGCTGCCGCGATAGATGGGGTCGGTCCATTGTGCGACGTAGTTGCGGCCGAGACCATGGTGGCCTGAACTGACGACGGCAAGTTAAGAGATGATTCTCCTGTGGTAGCAACGGTGGTGGGAATGGAAGAATTCCCAGAGGAAGAAACAGCGTTTGTTTCCATAGTTGTGTGAGGCACTGACAGGCGTTCGTAAAATTGGATTGGTACACTAACCGATGGCCAAGTATCATTGGTTTGGGTTTCAACCGAACCAAGATGGGCAGTTGATTCCTCCAGGAGTTGTTCGGTCACAATGGTTTGTAACCCGGTTACTTCGAAAGACCCTTGTTGGTCTAGCTTCCGCCTCAATGGTGGCGGGGGTGGCTCTAGTATAACCGGAGGCAGGCCCAGAAGCCTTCGTGACCGACAGAGCTCGGGATCCTCCACTGTGTGAGAACATATAAGACACGCTAAGGTATTCTACACATTCAAACAGTAACACACACTAAAAAAGAAGCCCCTAAGAGATAAGACAAGCAGTCACTAACTATTTTGAAGAACAGTTACAACAACCAACACTAGAGCAACTTACCGGTGCAAGTGCAACTCGAAAACGGAAGCACCCTCCGGGTATACTCTGCAAAGCGTGGCCCGATGTCTGTCCTAGGTACCGCAGTATACCCCCGAAATCACCTGTGTATGTCCCTAAAAATATTGGCAACTAGTTTGCCAACACGCGAACAGTCACCAGGCGGGTACAGTCGATAGTCGGGTAGACCACAATGAGCAGGGTATCAAGCCCGAAACCTGTCAAGGGTATCGAGAGAAAATGATCTGGAAGACAACTGAGGACCTCGAACGGATTCGAGACCCATGAAGCCCCGTGGCAAATGAAAACGACGGAATCCCAAAACAAATCCTCGATATGTGTTCTCCACTACGCTTGGTTCGACTTTGGAGGGGTTATCTCCGCTACCTTTCCTCACATGACCTCGTGTTTATCCCCTGTGTTAGAGGGGGGTCCCGGATAACTTCCACGAAACTGGACTTCTACACTCCCTATCACAGATTCCAATGTTTTGTTTTGAGTGGCCTTGGAGAGTTTCCTCTCCAACCTAATCCAAGGCCCTAGTCCTGAACTAGTGTATGAACCCTACAAACAAAAAGTCTAATAGATTTTAAATTAGCATTTCTTTTATGGAATTTTTTACGTCACGGGATATGAAGGTGAAAATGATGATGTGTAAAGACTCAAAGCAAAAACGAATGAAAAAATGCTGGAAACAAAAGACTTTTACTAAATGAAAAAATCAACAACTTTTCACAAAGAAAGACTTATTTTTCTTTTTCAATTTTTCTAAGATTTCATGCAGTAAACATAAAGGAATTTCGCTCGACTACAAGCTACTTATGCTCTAAATGCACTGCAAAACTTATGAACAAAAGACTTCTCCCTAGCTATTGATGCAGAAACACAATCTTCAAACAAAGAAGAAAATGAAAAAGAGATATATATATTTTTTTATTTAAGTGCTAAATGAAGCAACAAAGGGAAAATGCTAACAAGCACAAAACCAAGGAAACAAAACAAAATTATGGCTTAAAGCGCAGATCGCAAAGAATCAGAGAAAAGATACACAATGGAAATCAACAAAGCACAGACTCCTAAGCTTGTCTAAAAACCATAAAACAATTTTTTTCTTTTTTATCTTTTCTATCAAATATCAACTAAGAAAAAACAGGCTAAGGATAAGAGGCCCTAACCTACTGACTGTTCAACCCTAGACTCAAACACCTGAAAGGCACACTTCTCACCACAGGAGGGGATGACTGCCCCACCCTGATTGAAAAGCATCCTATCAAGCACGCTACTGTCACTGAAACAGCACGCGTGCAAACGCGTGCTGAGCTACAACAGAGCGCGTTTACCCGTGAGCTGCACTTGCACAGGTCGCGTGTATGTATAAACGCTAAGACAAAAATAAAACAGGCAGCCCAGACCAGGAAGAGGCCTCTGGTATTGATAACCAGGGTCTCCTGAAGGCTTGGATGCTTCTTCTTAATAGAAAAGAAAAATAATTGCAAGGAATAACAGAATGCAATAAAGCAAACTGAGACAAGACTGTGAACCAGCAAGACTCAGACAGGATCCAAAAAGCCCCCTGAGAATGTATAATTCTGACAGGGAAGAGGAGGACTACCTCTCAAGCTCTCTGAACTCCTACACGCTACTGAAACCTCTACAGCAAGCGTTCACATGCGGGCTATAGAAGGTTAGGGCGCGGGCACACGCGTGCAGGCCTTCTGTAGGCTGCGTGTACCTCTGTGTATCCCGAAAATTGTCGTCAAGCAACAGTCAGGGAAAACTGGTATAAAGAACCAGGCTCCCTGCTAGCTCAGGCCTTACTGAAAAAGACAAGCAAAGAAATAAAAAATCTAATCTCTTAAACTACCCAAAAACTCAACTAAATCCGAAAACCCTAAAGAGTATCTTCCCCAGTGGAGTCGCCAATTCTGTTGTTGGGAAAAATACCCTACGGACTAGCAAACTAGGGTCAGATTTGCATGCATATTTTGACCGTAAAGAAATGACTTTTTTAACCTACCACCCAAAACTTAAACCCTCTTTCACGATACATGCATGGAAAGGAACTACTAACCTTTTTACTGATGTTTGGCGTAGATCCTCCGTTGCGCTTTGCCCGCTTACTTGCGTTGCTCCTTCCAAAGTTAACCTGCAATCAAGACAAAACACTATGCATGCATGCTACGTTTCTACTTGAGGGTTAGAAATTAAGCATAAATTACACAAATCATGGATAACTCATGCATTGGGACGGGAAAATTATTCTTTTATTATTTTCAAAATAAATCAACTTACAATCAAAGTCGAGACCGGCCATCGCTCCTTGATCCTGATCCTGGGCTCCTCCTCTTCTTTTGTCCTCCAACTGCTTTGCGTTAATTCTCCTTAGGCTTGAGGAAAGGCTAAAGGGTTGGGACAATGGATTCGGAAAATGGGCAGAGTTTCTTCGCTATATTTTTCCTCCTCCAAATAGTACCCCTACCCCTTCTTTTATAGGCTAGAAGGAGCTAGGGTTTTGGACGAACTCTCGGCCATGCATGTCGAGATTTTCAGTTAACTGACCCATAGCTTTTTTTCCCGTCGAAAACTTTCCTATTTTTGTGTTTTGTTAGGTAAACGCGGGATGTAGGAGGCCTGCCAGCATTCACACGCGTGCAGTAGTGGGTTAGGGCGCATGTACCTTTACCCAAGAGGATTTTTGAAGAGGTTGTTCAACAGATGTTTTGGCAATGAATGGATATGAGTTGGCCCGATGCCAGGTAAGCATGTGTGGTGAAATTTAGGGTTATAACACTCCCTCTATATTGTAACATTTGTCATCCCCAAGCTCAACATGCTCTGCAAAATATTTTGTCTCAAAATCCGAGAGGATCTCCTTGTACCTTGTCATGTGCTTTGATGCACCACTGTCTACTAACCTAGTTTTCGGCCCCATGAAAACTGAATTGGATAAGGCATAAACCAAGTAATATTCTTTTCTATTTTCTTTCTCATTAGAAGGACTTCTCTTATTTCTTTTGGATTCATCATCCTCAGCAGTTGAGGCATGATTTTTCCCTTTCCTTGGATATTTCTTTCTAAACCAACAATCTTTAGAAAAATGACCCAACTTATTACAACTAAAGCATTTAATCTTAGATGTATCAATATTCTTTCTTTTGAATGTACCTTTGGTGTTTGGCTTCCTCTGAGAGCCTTTATGGAAAGTGTTTTTCTTCTTTCCCTTGAATCTTGATGCTAAAGTTGAGTGCTCTTCTTTCATTGGCTCACTCCTGGTAGCTGTGTGACTCTCCTCCTGGAGGTAATCATGCCATAAAATCTCAAACATGGGTTGAATCTCTCTCCCACTTACACTAGATAATAAGGTCTCTCATGAAGAAGGAAGACCGTCAAAAATGGCCTGAACTAAATCATCATCGTCTACTATCACCCCTGTGACCAAATGTTGATCTCTAATCTGGGCTATCCTGGAATAGAAAGATGCCACTGAATCACCTTTCTCCATATTCAAATACTTAAGCTTGTGCTTAAGTGTCCTCTTCTGACTTGGAGCCTATTTCTCATACAAATTCACGAAGGTATCCATACATTCCTTGGCATTCATTAACAAAGTCATTGCAAGCATTATAATGTCTTTCATTGAGTCAAAGATAATTCACTTGGCCTTTGATTGACTCTTCCTGAAGGTCTCTCTTCTTGCATTATTCGTGGGTTCCTCCACCACTGTGGTCACATACTGCTCAAGATCATGTTCTTTCAAGATATTTGTTATTCGGAACTTCCACACATTGAAGTTGGTAGCTCCTTCGAGCCTATCCTTGGCCCTAACTGAAATGGAGGATGCCATGGACTTCACACTGGAAACTTAATCAAGCTATCTTGGATCTGTGTGTACCTGTTGTAGCACTTCAACATGTTTAACACACCCTATGTTATGATACCATGTTAAATTATGAGCTTTATTTCTTATCCGGATTAATTCTTTTATTTTCTTTAACACTTTTATTCCATCTTAATACACTTCAACAATACAAAATCATAACCAAATATCAATAACTATGTAGACAAGTAAACATGCACATCAACAACACATATACCCTAGGGAAACCCTGCACAGGGATAAAAACCACAGCAAACGATATTCCTTTATTGCATTAATAATGTAAGATCACTTACAAATATCCACCATGAATGTTCTACTCTTCAAGAGCTTGCCAAGATGACTCTGACCTGACAAAGACCTAAGAGACCTTGTTGAAATACACCTCTAATGTGATGTCTCTATTGTTGATATACAACACTGATATGTTGTTGATATATGCCTCTGATATGCAGCCTCTATTGTTGATATACAATACTGATATGTTGCTTTGGTATGTTGCCTCTTTATCACTGATATGTTCCTCTATTGCTTCACCCTTAACCTGCATATCAAAACTGTGTTGAAGAGAGGGTTCGAACTCTATTTATATAGGTTGAAGAGGAGAGACTCGAAATAGTAACYTGTTTCCATGCTTTRATCATAACTCAACTTCATACTTTAGTTTGAACTTAGAACTAGAMTTTAGACTGRTATACTTTAGTTCGAAAATAGAAGTAGACTTGAGACTTCAGTTACAACTCAGCATTACACTTTAGTTCGAAAATAGAACTAGACTTGAGACTGATATACTTTAGTTCAAAAATAGAACTAGACCTGAGACTTCAATTACAACTCAACATTACACTTTAGTTTGAAAATAGAACTAGACTTGAGACTTCAATTACAACTCAACATTACACTTTAGTTTGAAAATAGAACTAGACTTGAGACTTCAGTTACAACTCAGCATTACACTTTAGTTCGAAAATAGAACTAGACTTGAGACTTCAGTTACAACTCTAGACTTGAGACTGGTATACTTTAGTTTGAAAATAGAACTAGACTTGAGACTTCAGTTACAACTCAACATTACACTTTAGTTCAAAAATAGAACTAGACTTGAGAATTCAGTTACAACTCAGCATTACACTTTAGTTCGAAAATAGAACTAGACTTGAGACTTCAGTTACAACTCTAGACTTGAGGCTGGTATACTTTAGTTTGAAAATAGAACTAGACTTGAGACTTCAGTTACAACTCAACATTACACTTTAGTTCAAAAATAGAACTAGACTTGAGACTCCAGTTACAACTCAGCATTACACTTTAGTTCGAAAATAGAACTAGACTTGAGACTTTCGTTACAACTCTAGACTTGAGACTGGTATACTTTAGTTTGAAAATAGAACTAGACTTGAGACTTCAGTTACAACTCAGCATTACACTTTAGTTCAAAAATAGAACTAGACTTGAGACTTCAGTTACAACTCGACTCTTTACAAGGAAATTTGAAATTCTCTTCATGGTGGATAATGTTACACGTGCCAACGCATTAGATCAATACATTTATATCATTTACAATATTAGGAATATTGTTTGTTTCTAGCTCATCGGAATTTTATATTCAACCTAACTTTTTCTAGGTTCCTTGACTTTTGCTCATGGCTCACAAGGCTTGACTAGGCTCGCAAATGTTGTACGTTGCACTAGTTTGTCTATTCTCACAGAGGTTGTGCGTTCCCCCCGACTTTTGCACTAGACTGTCTATGCTCACAAAGGTTGTACGTTCCCCCTGACTTTTGCATTAGACTCACATAGCATCTTGTTTGTCCTAACTTTTGGTTTGACTCACAGAGGTTGTGCGTTCCCCCTGGCTTTTGTCAATACCTCACAAGACTGGTTGATTATCCAAATCTCCCTGGCTAGCCTCAAGGTGGCCCATATGGCCTCTCATTGGAGAATGACTGTCGATGCTGCCAAATTTAACATAATCTGATTATAGATTCGAGATTCATCGCAAACCCTAACCACAAAATCAACTATTGAATTTGTGATTCAGCCCTCTAATAACCCAAATCTACAATTAAATTACAGTCACGATCCCATAAGACCAAGGTTAAAAGAAAATGTATAGATATATTATGACCCAAATCTACAATTAAATTACAGTTATGATCTCATAGGACCAAGTTTAAAAGAAAATTTATGGGTATCTCTCATAACCTTGTTTAGCACAACCTACATATGGGTATCGCAATGCTATGTATATAGTATATACCACTATTGGACATTTGTTGCCTCACTTACTGATGCTTGTATAATTAGCTATCACGGTTATAGAACCTTCATTGTTAGTCTTATGCATTACCTCTCAATGAATTTGTTATATTTGGATCTTTGACATAGCATCACCAGAATTATTATTTGGGGCATGTGGATATGAAGTTTCTTAACTCGAAATCAGATCCAAAGTTATTAATGCAAGTTAGATATGAAGATTATGACACATGTACTTATGTTTTTAAGCCATTTGGAATATAGAAATGCCATCACCTTGTATAAGTTTTATTACTTTAATGATAAATCTATCATTAAAGTTATCGAGTTTCATCTAATAATCAACTACTTACCATTAAATTTATTTTATATTTTTATAATCTAACATTATATCCATAGTTATCTAATCACATTTTGATTATAAATTAAAAATGTTTATTTTTACAATATTTTTTAATATTTAATATCTTAAGTTATCATACTATACACTCCCTAAATGTTGTTTTTATATTTTTAAATATGTTTTTAAAAAGTATTAAGAAGAAACAATATGGTTTACAAGACCAATTTGACAAGTTTTGAGAAGTAATTATGGTTTTTACATGCTTGCAATGTTGAGAGGCCTGGGGAAATTGGTGTAGTGATTTTGACAAATTTCATAACCATGTAAATGTATTTTGGATTTTCCTGGATCAGTGATCGTGATTCATGTTTAGTAAAGATGAAAATGCAAAACCATATCACCTATAAATCTATCATATTTTATACGACATTCATCTATTATTTAAAATAATTAAATACATCTACTTAAAGATATTTAAATAACATTATTACTAAAAGTAAAATAATGAAAAGTTGTAATTCATTTATT
Organism: Picea engelmannii; assembly: GCA_009831015.1. Lineage (NCBI taxonomy): Eukaryota > Viridiplantae > Streptophyta > Pinopsida > Pinales > Pinaceae > Picea > Picea engelmannii. The sequence goes on along the minus strand of ML809609.1, from coordinate 157,899 downwards.
TATTATTTAAAGTAATTAAATACTTAGAATTAAACATATATAAAAAAAAAAGTATTATTATTTTTTAAAAATGGATAAAATTTTATGAGAGGTTTTTAAATGTTTAATGTTTTTAGTGGACACTCCACCTATCATAAAAACATAAAAAGCTAATATGATTCGAAAGAGTGGTGAGACTTATATATGTAGGAGAGGAATGGTCAGAATGGTAAAAGGAGAGATAAAAGATAACAGATAGAAATGGATAAATTAGTAAATTAATAGGAATAGCAATTGAGATTAAGTATTCTATAATGGAAAAATAATAGGGTTTTTAATGGGATAATAAAAAAGGTTATAAAGGACCCCCGGTGTAGAGTAGTCGATGAGGGAGTGTGTTGTTAAGGCACTCTGTAAGTGAATTCACTGGTTCAAAACCTCTGGGGACACCTCAAATCCAACCATGTTAAGGGATGGTGCAATCCCAGGGTGATTTTGACAGCCTAGATTCACCTGGGTCGTGGCATCTCAACCACAGACTAAAGATGGGTAAAAATCGTTGAGATACAGAGAAATATATGATGAAGGTGATAGAGAAAAAGTAATAGAAAGTGATGAGAATGATTTAAAATAATATTAAAAGGGGTTTTGTAAAAGAAATAAAATAATGCATAAAATAGATAATTTATTAATGGGAGTTGGTGGGGCAGATTAATGATGCAAGTAAAAGGATTTCATTTATAATTAATTATAAGGAGATAATAATACACGAGAATAGAAAAAAGGTAAGAAGAAAGTTATGAGCTAAATCTAAAGGATGTCTTTAATTAAGAGAGAGAATTAATATAGATAAAATGAAATAATAATCATTTGGATAAACCGGATAGGTTAGATGGAAAAACCTATGAGATAAGTGGAACTCAAAGCGAATAAGAGAAAATATGCAGAGATAGGATCAATTAGATGCGATAAAAAGAAATTGTGGAATAGGCGAAGATGAGGGAGATGTTGGAGATGATCATGTAACTGAAATCTAAAAAGAGGAAGCCTAATGGTCAAGGTGATGAATAGTGGCCTTCCAGGATTGGCTAAGTTTGTAGTCATCTTCACGATTAAAGGTATTAGGAAAACAAATTTATTTCAAGGGCCTCCTGAATGATATGGGAGGAGTGATGAGGGGTTGAGGATGAAAATTTTGTTTAGTCAAAGAAAATAAGGTGTTTGGATTTGAAAGAGTGTTCGGAGATAGCTAATTTGGATATATGGTTATAGGTAGTATCGGCTATATGTTATTTAAGCCTAACTTTAAAGTTTCTAGCAGTTTGACCAATATAAGACTTCCCACGGGAATAGGGAATTTGGTAAACTCATGGGCCAAACATCGGGTTGGATTTATCTTTAGTTTTTCAAAAAGTTGTTTGAGGGTTTTGTAGGGTTTGAAGAAGGTTTTGATATTCTTCTCAGCCAAGATTTTTGAGATATGATAAATAATTCCCTAGATGTAAGGAAGAGAGAGGAGAGCATGGGGGAGGGGTGGAGGATGAGGATATTTTTGGATAGGATTGTTGGTTGAGCAGAGGGCTTGGTTGATTTGAGAGATAGAGTAGTCATTCGATAAAAGGGATTTGGTTAAGTGGGCCTTTTCCTCCACGAGGAACTTAGGGGCAAAAATGCAGATGACACGAGTGATCAATATTTTTACAACAACGAATTTTTGATATGGATGATGATGGGAACTGGCATTAAGGTATCTATCAGTATGGGTTTTCTTATTGTAGACTTGGTGGGAGAGGGATTGTTATCCACAAATTTGGTCATT
>ML809609.1:131808-143971 GCA_009831015.1 Picea engelmannii | reverse complement strand
ACAATATGGTAAAATGGATTGTGAATTTGTTTTATTTACTTTTTACCATGGTAAAAGTGGGTTTTTTCATGTTTATTCACTATTTTTCCCTAATTACTAATGTGGCAGTGAGTAAATGACTTGCAGGTACCCAATGCAGATGATTATGGACAAAAAAAAATTGCGATATGATGTGTTTTTGTTTGTTTCCTATGGTTTTGATCTAAGACCTCAAGTGCCTTTTATCCGTTCTTGTACTTGTGAAAAACATGAGAATGTGATCGAGCGTTGTTTTATCTCTTTTCCGGGCTCGTTGTGGTTACACGAAAAAGGAACCCCCCTAGAGTTAACTTTAAGCTCTTTTCACGACTCCCTAAATATGAAAAGATTGTCGAGCGATCTTACTCTTTTCACACTCGTTAAAGTATTTGAAGTTACGCGTCCTTCGAGCGATAGTTTAACCCTTTTTCGGTCTCGTTGGACTATTGTACGAAAAAGGCACTAAGAGAGTTCTCTTTTGAGTGTTTTTCCAAACTCTATAATCCTGAAAAACCTTCGAGTTTTCTATCTTTGGACTTGTTAAACAAACATTGACTGACCCGTGATGGGACTGAACCACTCATTCTTAGGGTTCGTTAAACATACTTAGAGGGACTCGTCCAAAGGATGAGCTTATATCAACAAGCATATGTGATCCTCTTCAAGCTTGTGTAAAAATAAAGAGGTACTTGCCAGAAATGGTGGGGGGGAATTTGGGAAAGGGATATGTTTCATCTTTGTGTTAATTGGCAATAAGTGTCTCTCTTGAACATGACACCCCCTATTCATCATTTGAAGCCAGTTTGGGAAATCCATTTGTCTCTCATTCGATTCAATAACAAGGTCTTTCCATGTGTCGTATTTGAGTCAATACTTCCAAATCATTGGTCGTGTCATCCATATGTTCAAGAGCAGTCCAAACCTATACTGAGTCGACCATTTGCAGTTATACTTTCACTCTGTGTCAGCCTTCCCTGTGTCCAAAGTCCAATTGTCACATGCTCTGTTTCACTTTCAAACTTTGTTACTCATTTCGTGTCACTGATGTGGGATACATCAAGGCCCTCCTGTGACGAGTCTTGTTCTGTCGACTTCAGCACATTATCCGGAATCAAGACTTAGAAATTATTTAGTACCTTGATGCTTGCATGCCTCAATGGCAAGTTTCTCGCTTTCGACAGTAGGTTTACATCATTGACCCCTGATCGAGAGATTTCGTCGAGTGTTCGACATCAACTCATTCATTCACATCGATGGATTGTACTATCGTACCTTGGGAGTCATTTACATCAATGGTGATTTCCCTCGCACTTGTTAACGGTATACATCAATGACCGGTAATCAAGTGGTTTCTATCATGTTCGACTTCAACACATGTAATCACATGGTTAGATTCGTACTTTTGGGCGATGAGATTGAAGACCCTGGATATTGTCTATGTAATCTAGGTTGCGATGGAGTATGTATATTTTACGACACATAGATCCACTGTGTATGTTTTGTGGCTATGTCGTCTTGATTTAAAATTTGTCGCATAGATCCACAGTGTATTCCAGTGGCTATGCTATATAATGACGGCATGGATCCACAGTGTATGATTGGTGGTCATGATCTTGATTTATGATGTCATTAGTCTATGATCTGAATATGGGAATGCCTACCTCGGAATTGATATACATGATATTCTGTTGATGCTTGAATGTTTGCAGGTCTCTGATTAGATGTGATTTTGGTTCTTGACACACACATGCAGCTTACAAAGTCTATCAACTGTCACTGGTTCCGCTCTCAGACTTTGGGGGGCATTCTGTTATCCACAAATTTGGTCATTGTGATGATGTCATGATGATTTTATGATGATGGAAAATCAAGCTCTTTACCAAGAACACTTTCCTGAGAAAATTTACATTTGTCTTCTTCCAGAATTCACACTTTGAAGCATGTTCGCATGCTACTTATATATTCACCTGCGAGAATGCCTGTTTCTCGCAGGCTACATTAAGCTGGGGTGCGAACTTCTCACACTGTACTCATTATTAGGGTGCGAACATGTTCTTAAAGGGGAAAAAGATAAGAATCTAGAACCTTCTAGAAGGGAATCTTCTAGAAGGGTGAGTTGGCTTTCGAATGGTTTTTCAAGTATTGGCATTCCAGATATCTTGGGATCATTCCCTATCCAAGTAACTAATCTATATTCTCCTATATATTGAGGAGATTGCTCATGGAGAGGGTTAAGTTGAGCAAGCAGCAAGTTAGCTAGAAATTGATTATAGAATTAGTGCAAGACTGTATGGAGAATTGATGCTACAGCCGCAAGAGACGATAGCAAGGTCATCACAAGTGGTTGATTTTCTTCATGCATGAGCAAGTGTGTGTGTCAGAGCTAGGAGCCATCGAAAGGAGACCTATGACATCAAGGCTCAGGTTGTAAGTTTCACTTTCAATTAATTCAATACAGCAATATGTCCCTTTCCCATAAAGATGATGTCACTTTATTACATAATTCCTTGATCATATGTATAGACTAGTCATTGAATATATTAATCTGCCTTTACCTCGATTGGTTCGTTTTGTTGTGATCTGGACGGGACGAGAGAATTGGAGCAAAGCTTGGAACAACAGAGATCTAAGGAAAGCGTTCATAAGGTATGTCCATAATCCTTACCTCTTAGTTCATTCAATAGGCTAGATCTAGGGAAAGTGTATTATTCTGTCCTGTTTTGTTCTAGATCCAGGTGGATCTAGGGAGATTGGTTTGTGTCCGCACTCACGGATTTATCCTATAACAGGGATCCGCTAGGAAGATGACAAATGAGAACATCCAGAAAGAGGATCGAGTTGTCCTTTTGGGTTTCTATAGTGAATTGGATGTGGGGGGAAAGGCTATTAAGGTGATTAAAGAAAGAGATCAATTTGGCATGGCCATGAGATCGGATGACAAACGTGTCACCCACAAATTGAAACCAACATTTGGGTTTGATATGGAAGTTGGTTAAGGATAAAGCTTCTAATCGTTCCATAAATATATTGGCCACCGTTGGGGATAAGGATGACCCCATGATTGTACTTATTCCACGATTTTTGTTTCTCGCATCTAACCAATCCTCTCTCTGCATATTTTCTCTTCTTCACTCTGAATTCCACTTATCTAATAAATTTCATTGTTTAACCTATTTGATTTATCCGAATTATTATTTTTTCATTTTATCTATATTAACTCTCTCTCTCTCAATTAAAGTAATCATTTAGCTTTAGCTCATAACTTTAATTTTACCTTTTTCCATCTATTATTATCTCATTATAATTGATTAACTAAATAATTTTTCTTGCATCATTAATCTTCCCCACCAACCCCTTTTAATAAATTAAAATTATTATATTTTGTGCCTTCTTTTATTTCTTTTACAAAACTATTTCTCTATCACATTCATCATATATTTCTTCAAATCTCAACTGCTCTTATCCCATGTTTAATACCTTATTATTATTCTATTTCATCCCAACGCCCTCTTTTTCATTTCTTTTGGGATACTCATCCTTCATGACAACATGATAGGGTAGTACAAATATTATTAAGTAGTAGATTGCAAAACATACTTTAGTCATAATCTTTGTATATCAATAATCTGATCTCCTATGATTCGATTTGATATAAGATTTCAAAATAACAATAATTTTGTTAACGTTATGCATGTTACTTCAAGTTGTGAAATAGCATTTTGTAACAATTTATTAATTCTATTCAAAAGGTAGTGTATATTGTAATTGATTATCATCAAATCTCCTTAAATATTTTTATAAGATTGTGTAATATTGTGTAATTTAGTAAATTTTCTCATGATTTCATAAAGTTCGTAATAAGATTCATTTATCTTGTAAAAGTTTGCACAATCATAACAAAGTTGGCGGAAGAAAAAGTGGCAAGGAGGGCAGCAAGAACGTTTACTCGTAGGAACATGTGTATGTTCTCAAGAACGTGTTCACGTTCCTAATCTTGTAGGTTTGGCAAGGCCCAAACCTCGAGTCATCTTTCCATGTAAGTGCATCGACAAGAATGTGCACGTGTTCTTAGGAACACGTGTGTGTTCCTGAGAACACGTGTATGTTCCTAGTAACGTGCATGCATTCCTGTTGTGTCCAATCTTTCAGAGACCGCATGCGCGTTTTGTGATCATTTGCACACCGCACCTCGCAAGTTTCTCAATTGGAGCAAGCAAAGAGAACAAATAGAGGAGGATCAAAGCCTGGAATCTTTCCACCATGTCCATTGCAAGAAAAGTATGGTTGTTTTTTTGTCATTTCCTCTCTTGGCTTGGAAAAAAATACAAAACAATTAGTCATGGGTTATGGATGTAAATCCCAATGGAATCAAAAACATATTAGCTATGTTCACTACACATAATTGATACTTGAATGTAAATCTCTTAACAATTCACTAATCTTGTATAGGTTTTTTTCAAGTTCATTGTAAAGATAATGCATAGTTTTTCTTTGTTTTACAAAAAATTATGTTAATGATTTTGTTGGGATAAAATCAAATTGTTGTTTGTAATACCTTTGTCATAAGTCCACTTATTAAATTGTCTTTTTAAATTGAATCATATATTATAAAATGGAACTAGGAGACAATATAAACTGCTAACCAGTAGAGCAAGGCGAGGAAAACCCCAACCCACCACAACCACCCAACATAAACACCCAAATTGATGAGGGGTTGGCCACATTAAGAACACTTGTAAATCAATTAAGGGGAACGATAGAACCAAGCAAAGAGTCCTTGACTACTTCATTGGACGTCATTGTGAGGTCCATTGCAATTGACTTCTATTTCTAAATATAGGGCAAGAATGTTTGAGTATTACAACATTGTATTGGATAGGAACCAAGTTAGAGACTTGGGTATATCAAAACAACAACCGATGTCTATTTTTATTGATCCTCAATATGGAAAACAACCACACGTGAACAAGAAACGCATTTACATTGACTGGTGTGTACACCCACAAATTAGTGAAAACTGGATTGATAGGTGGTACATGGTATTCGATAAAACTCCTTGCAATAATAGGGAGGTTCCTTTATATTTTTTGTGAAAATTATGGGCTGAATTTATTTTTGGCCAGCATGTCAACTACTTCGGCATGGGTGACTTCCATAGGGTGGTTTGAGGGTCTACACATGACCGAGAGAATGTTAGGTGCAATCCCATGTTAGGTCCTCGTCCCCCCAGGTGAAGGCCTAACCCCCCTTCCCAATATCCTCTTGTTGCAGAGAGCTTGCAGTAGGTACAGATCGTTATATCATCATTGAATCAAATCCTAGTGAAACATGGAAGCTTTGTTGCACTATATGGGTAGGAGGTGCCTGTCGGTGACATTTATAGAGGGGTCGGAGCTTCACCCCGTATAATAGATTTCAGTGAGGAGAGGACACATGGACATAGTATTCATCCATGTGAACCTCACAGATGCTCGAGTTGTAGGAAGACTTTATATGGGCCTATTGAGACTAGTGGACAACAAAGCTTCATGGAGGAGGTTATCATCTTAACCATCTCTATGTTATTCATCGTTATATATTTATATAGTATTCTAGGTATTTATATCAATAATTTATTTTATGTTATTTTACAGTTGCTACACCCATGTAGAAAATCCTCTATGCCCATGGATGCATCAGTGTCTATCTCCACTATTGATGCAACAGTAGAGGCAGTCTGCTCAATAGGTCTACCCCATACACAGGTATGTGTCACATTTGATAAATTCACCATAGTGATTTCTTTATTTTATGACATCCTCTAATTTTAATGTTCTTGTGTTTCTATAGGTTGTGGGACCAAGCGATGTTAAGCAATGCCCACCTGGGATGGACAAGTCACATGCATCATAGGTATGATGTGTAGAGTTAAATATCGTTTAAATCTCAAATTTGTTGTATTTATGTTTTTGAATTTTACTATTTTTTACTAATAGTTCAATATTATTAATATGTATGCAAACTACTGATATATTCACTATTTTTAGTGCTAGTCCTCTCTTTGGGAACCTTCCCACAGCTTCCGAGTTACCTTCCTCCATGTCGAGGATTCTTCCATTATATTTTGTGAGGGTCCATCGTCACCCACCACCAATGTCTTTCTTATTCCATACATCCTCAGTGGATGCACCCACAGTCCACACATCCACACCACCTCTTCCATCACATCCATCCATAGTGGATGCACCCATATTCCACCCACCCCCACCACCATTTCCATCTGCATCATCCACCGAGGTTTCCACAGTAGAAGTATACTCGAAGTAGGTTGGATAGTCAAGCACTCCACCTGCCAGCAAGTCTCCATCAAGGCCCGAGATATTCACGGTGGGATAATGTGTTGATGATAAAATTTTGTGTATCATGAATGGAATTTATTTTATGTATATTTGTTTAAATTTCATTATTTCATCCTTGTAACTAATGCAGGGTGGAATCGCTGAGAGATTAGTATCACGGAGGAGGGTAACACCCTCATGATTGTTTGTACCATATGCGGTGAGTTGTCTTATGTTGAATTATAAAGTATCATTGTGTAAGTATTTTAATTCACTGTGGAAAAAACTTATAAAAATGATTTTTCTTTGTGCAATATCTTGAGCAATGAACCATGCCTAGGCCCAAAACCACTTGAGTTACTTATTCGATCAACAGAAGAAATATCAATTTTTAGGATGCTCTTGAGGGTTGTGAGGGTGGCAGTGGTCAATGAGTGACCAATGACTGCCATTTTGTATCTAGGCCACCATATGGTTTTTTTTTATGTTAGGGAACTCATTGTCACTTTTTATATTGGGTATGAGGTGCCATTTTGTAAAAAATGTACAATTTAGATGATGTTGAATATATATACACACACACATTTCATGGCACGTTTTTTATGAATCTCATTGTTTATGCATTTTATGTTGATGAATGCATGAATTTCAAAGTGTATGAATTTTGTGTGTATGAATGTATGAGTGTATGAGATATCATTCAACTGTGGACCATCTTGTTACCTTTAGGATCACTGCAGAGGAGTTCTACAATACCAAAACCAATCTTTTTTTTTGTTTTGTTGACTTTAGGAAATATTTTGACATGGTTCCTAGGAAAAACCTTTGGAATAGGTTAGAATAGATAAAAGTGCCTCTTGATTTGAGGGTTGTTTCAATAAGGATGTATGAGAACATTATTTCTAAGTTTAAAAACACTGACGGCTGGTAAAAAAAGATTAACTGCAATATCGGAGTCAAACAAGGTTGTCCCTTGTCCCCTACCCTTTTTGGCATATACATTGACAAGTTAGAAGATTGCTTGGAAAAAGAAATTTGTGTTGGCCCTACTCTCATTGGTATAGTCATCAATCTTATTCTTTATGCCGATGATATCGTTCTTATGGCAAGGAGTGCCCATGATCTTGAAAACCATGATATTGGATTTTTTCTCCAATATAGGTATGACTGTTAATATTGATAAGACTAAGGTCATGATTATTAAATCCAATAAAATCCCTTATGATACCTTTGTATATGAAAACAACAACTTGGAAGAAGTGACTTCATACAAATATCTTGGAATTGATATTCACCACAAGCTCAATTGGAATTATAGCATTCAGAAAAGGATTATTGGGGGATGGAAAGCTTATTATGGGCTTGAAAACAATTGTAAATCAACTGATCTTTGGAGTTGGGATAAGAAGAAACTCCTCTTTGAGACTCTTGTTACACCTGTTATTCTTTATGGATGTGAATTATGGGGCTGTAGTATCTCTCATGAATCTTGGATAAAGATAGAGCAAATACAAAAGAATTTTATAATCTATAATCTTAAAATTAAAGGAAATACACCCTATCCCATCCTCCTATTAGAAACAAGTCTCTCCCCCATTGAGAGCATAGATATGACTATATACCTAATGTATAAAAACAAGTTAAACAACATGAAGACAAGAGGCTTCCTAAAATTGCTTCAAAATCGATTCATAACCACCATCGACTCAAGTGAGGATAGCATAAAGAAGCCTAATCTTGGCTAAACTATTGGGGAATCATGGAAGACACCATTTTGCAGAATAAAGATACCATTAAAAAAATGTCAAATCAAAATTTAAGGAGAAAATGTGGTGTGATAAAGAGTTAGAGGAAAAGATAAAATTAAGGTATTATAAGGATGTAATCAACCCTAATCTAGAAGATCAAAATTATCTATCTTTTTTTCCAAGTATAAAGAAAAAAAATAAGCATTTCTAATATAAGAACAAATTCTCACGAGCTCCATAGTGAAACTGGGCATTGGTCAATTCTTAAAACGCCATGGGATGAAAGAGTGTGTCACCTTTGTGACACTAAGAAGGTTTAATATGAAAAGCACTTTCTCTTAGATTGTCCAACCTATCCCATATTAGATCTCATTTTCAAAATATTTGTCACACTACCAACCTTCCTAACCTCTTAACTCAACAAAAGTATAGTGATCTTGGAAAGCTTCTCTTAATGATTTTCGAGCATAGAAACAAAATTCTAAAGAATCTCAAGTAATCACTTACCCTCTTAAGGTCTGATAGACCAATTTGGTCTTAGTGGACATTAATCATCATCATCATCATCATTTAATTTGATTAATTACTTTTTAAAGTGTTAATGAAGTATATGTAAGTAAGAATAGTTTGTTTTTTCTAAAGTTATTATAAATACTTGTGTTACGCATTAACAAATATATTATGGTGGAAAATATTGCTAAGTGCTAAATCCATACACAATTAATGGTTCTCATTGCCTAAATTTGACAAAAGACTGAAGACCCATCCTAGTTAAGACTCTAAGAACCAATAATAACAATCATGTAGGCTAACATAATCACAATAGAAATAAAAGAGTTGAAACCTCACATCACTCTATCCAAAATGAAGCATGGTTCATTATAATGGAAATTAAAACATGTTACAAGGGTTCATTAATACAAAATCAACACATAAAATATAACTGCACAATAAAGCCTCACATCAAATGAAAATATACCTCAAATTCTCCATTATTCTTTCCAAAATGTTCTACAATGTTGATGCAGACCCTCGACCCTCGGGCCAGAATCCGCTACAGGATCGTTCTCCCTTCGGATCCACAGAACCAAAATGGTTCTTTAGGGTCTTCACTACAACCCAACGAACCCAATCCACAGGTCCTTTCCCGAAAACCCCACATGCACAAACATGCACCAGGCGTGAGCTTTCGCCTGCGCAGGGCCTCCAGACACGACCGCGACCTTTTTTCGAAAAAGGAAATTTCGGGTTTCGTGATTTTGTGAACCCTGTTGTCGAGCCCTTTGACTTGTGTTGCATTTTGTGACTTCAGGACTTCCAATGATGAAGTGCCCTGACTCTTTGTCCTCGAGCTAGCCGAAATGCCAAATCCCGAAAGGCTGAAATTATATGACCGCCTCTTCCGTGATCATGTGTTGCTTTCGAGACTTCGGGGTTTCCAACGTCGAAGTACTCGAACTCCTTGTCTTCAGGATTCCTGAAATGCCAAATATTGAAACGTCGATCTCTGATGGTTCCTTCTCCGCGGCATGTCATGTTTCACGACTTCGAGACTTTCAATGTCAAGTGCCCGGCTTCTTGTTCTCGAGGCTTACGAAATGTTGAAATTGGTTGATGAGTGATCAACTCCCCACTTGGGTCCTATCCACGTGACCCAATCCCAATGACCTGGCACTATTCCTCTGAACACCTTCAAGATTTCACGTTCCAAGCCTTCACGGTTTGAGTCTGCCAAAATCCCTTGCCTTTCGAGCTCCCGGTATCTGAAATACCGAAGCACTGAAGCTCGAAACGCCGGTCTTCCACTCCAAAGGGGAATCAACATCTCATAGCCTCCCCTGATCCGATGGCTTGGATCTCTTCAGGATTTCGTGGGTCAAGAGTCTCGAACTCTTACCCTTTGCATTCCCAGTATCCAAAATGTTGAAATCCTCCTTTCGAGAACTTCTCTGAAACCTTGGTCGTTGCCACATATCCTCCTGTTGGACGGTCCTGGTCCTTTCGGGACTTTGACGAGTCCTCTTATTTGCATATGAGGGTTAAACCTTTTGCTCCTCCTCCCATATCCAATGGCTATCGGTTATCTGTGCAAGATATGATGGCCCAGATCTCTTCCTCTACTGCGCTCTCTTTCTATTTCCTGGACACGAAGCTCAACGGTCCAGATCTCTTCCCCAGCTAATCTAATAGAAGTTGTAGCTCCCTCTTGAGCTTCTGCTTCTTCCTTTGCCTTGGAAGATTTCAAAAGTATCAAATGCCTCAGCCTTTGCTTCCTCTTCTCCCTATGAGCCCTACAACCTTAGCCTCATTCTGCTTTCTTGGGACGCTCCTCCTCCTAAGCTTCGGGACTGTGAAACCTTAAAGGGTTTCCCCAACTTTTATAACTCTTGCAGCTATTGCTCTGTGCGCAAGGCACTTTTCCTCCTGATCTTGGTCCTCTCTAAAACCTTGAAAGGTTTCTCGACTTATGCACTCCTTGCAGAGTCTCTGCACACAAAGGTGCTATCTATCCTGAGCTTCTCCCTTCTCGAACCTCTAAGGGACTCAACCCTTTCTCTCTCCCTTCAAAGGGGAATATAAGTACCCTCTAGCAACTTATGCTCAAGCACTCTTTGTTGAGCCTGCAAGTATTCAATAACCCTGTGAAGGTCCTCCTGTGACACTTCTCTTCTCTTCTCTGAACTCAAACAAGAGTTCCTTCATGTGCTCTGTATGTACCAACTCAATGCCCTCCTGGCAGAGTTCTCCAGAATCCTCAGTGATTCTGTCCTTTTGCCGAACTCAAAACAAAGTTCTCTCCCTTGCACTCTTTGCACTTTCTCAATGCCCTCCTGGCAGAGCTTCCACAGAACCCCTCAGTGACTATGTCTTCTTCCTAAACTCAAGATAGATTTCTCCTGTGCACTCTATGCACGCGCTCAATGCCCTCCTGGCATAGCTTCCGCAGAATCCCTCAGTGATTATGTTTGTCCTGTGCCCTCTTCTGCACAGTCTTTCCTCCAAGGTGTTCAACAACCTTGAGGATTCTCCCTTGAGTCAATGACTTCCTCTGGTACGCCCTCCTGGTACATCTTTGTCTAAATTCGAAGAATTAAGAAGTCCATCCCTTGCACTGGCTTACAAAACCCGCAGTGTTCTGTCATGCACCCTCTTGCATGAAGCCTCAAAGAACCCAAACCTGAAATCAAGAACTCACAGATAGGGAACTCTATTTGTCCCTGCAAATGCAAACTAACATACATCTACATCATACCATCAACACATGGAGACATTCGTTCAACATACACAAAATAACATGCAGGAAAAATTGCTCTGTTTGTATTAATCAAGAATGCCCGATTACAATGTGTTTGAGCTCGGACTGTAATAGAGTCTCGGTTGCTTCTCTTCTCCCTATTCAACTCGACTAACTCAAAATAAGATGCTAAAGATATTTTACATGAGGGGGCTCTTTGAGCTCTTCCCTCCAAGCTACCTACTCTATTCAATTACATTGAATTACAATGAATGGTTGTCTAGTCTGGATCGGATCTAGATCTCATCCTTAGAACCTATTTAAGGCGATCTTTTAACTAAATCCTTCTCAAAGGCACGGCTTGGCTCCACAGGCCTCACAAACATTTAATTCAAATTTCAAAATTTGAAAAATGTGAGGGTTGCGCCTCTCTCCCATTGAATGTGCGCTTTAATGTGCCTGCCTGCCTAGCACATTGATGGCTTGGATAGATGCTCCTGCATCAAATGTAGCCCAAGAGAAGAGCTCCTTAATACCATAATTCTCTACCCTTTACAATGGAGAGAGAAAAATCTTATTTATAGAGTGAGTCTCTTCTCTTATACAATAAAATATTATTATTTTCTAACTAACTCCATGACAAGTAAAATAAATATTGTGATAATGAATTACTTAGATCTCTCCTCAATCCATGGTTGACCATGTTACAACATGTGGACATTAGCCTCTCAAAATAAATTTACCCTCATCCAAAAATAGTAGTAGTATGCACCAAATAATTATCATGAAGGGGACACACCACCAAAAATAGGCATCAAGCCAATTCAAATGCCAAGTGTCCACAT
>ML809609.1:67200-95668 GCA_009831015.1 Picea engelmannii | reverse complement strand
TAGATGGGCAGCTATAGAAGATGATACCTGATGAGATTTTAAGGAGATGTGTTATGGATGCAAAGAGACCACTAATTCTAGCATAAGCACATGAAGGCATCGCAAGAGGACACTATGCAGGGAAAGAAACAACGTAGAAGGTTCGTAGAGCTGGCCTCTAGTGGCCCACTTTACACAAAGATGCTAAGGAATACTATAGAACCTGCGATGTATGCCAAAGAGTTGGGAAACCTTCCAGAAGAGATGACATGCCTTTAGCACCTTAGCTAAATTTACAGGCATTTGAGAAATGGGAAATTGATTTCGTGGGACCTATCAACCCACCAGGAAAGCGAACAGGAGCCAGATACATCATCACTGCGACAGAGTATTTGAAAATATGGGCAGAAGTAAGAGCATTCAAGGACTGTAGTGAAAATACAGCTGTGCAATTCATATTTGATGATATCATAACCAGGTTTGGATGTCCAAAGATCATGATGAGTGATCAAGGTACTCATTTTATTAATAAAAATATTGAAGCCTTGACTTAGGAATTTGAAGTTCACCATCAGAAGATCACTCCATACCACCCATAGGAGAATGGTACAGTCAAATATTTCAATAAGATCTTGGAGACAACGCTAACAAAGATTTGTAGTGTAAACAAGGATGATTGGGATTTGAGAGTACCAGCAGTATTATGGGCCTATAGAACTACTTGCAAGAATCTGACAATGCAGACTCAATTTAAGTTGGTATATGGTATAGAAGCAATTGTACCTATGGAATACTTGGTTCATAGTCTAATAATTACAGCCTTTATAGATATGGATGACACTAGCGTTGTTCAATAAAGGCTCGCACAGTTGGTCGAATTGGAGGAAGACAGGTTTATTGCAGGATTTCATCAACAGGTACAAAAGGAACGATAAAATGCCTATCATGACAGACACATCAAGAAGAAGGACTATCATGAAAGACACATCAAGAAGAAGGCCTTTAAGCAAGGAGATCTGGTATTAGTATATGAAAGCAAGTTCATAAAGCATTCAGATAAGTTCAGGACACACTGGATTGGGCCATATGAGGTTGCCTATGTTACAGAAGGAGGAGTTGTGCAGTTGAAGACTTTGAAGGAAGAATGGAAGGAAGGTTTGGTAAATGGGAGCCGGTTGAAATTGTACTATGGAAACTAGCTGCCCCACAGCTCTCAGTAAAAGCATAAGAAGAAGGGTCTAGGTACTAGGTGCAGTTGAAATTGGGTACCAGACACAGAAAATATAGTCTGCACAAGGAAGGGAGGAACAGAATAGAGAGAACAGGTTGTTCCGTGCAGTCAGAAGTCAAAGTGAAACATAAGGTTCAGACCTGAAGTGTCTCGCGACGAGTCATAGGTGAGTGTTGGGGGCCTGTTGGCCCTTGGGTATGGATTAAGAAAGAAAGTGAAGAAAAAAGAAAATAAAAGACAAAGTACGAACTGCGCAGAAGGCACATCGACTGATATTGGGTCGAAGTTGTCAAAGAAGTATAAAAGAAGGAGAGAAGTAAGGGGAAATCTAGTCATTGAACGAGGACATCGAGGATGACAGATCATCAAGGAAGATGGATCGTGGAAAACTCAGCAAGTGGAAGAAGATGTCAACGAGTGCTTTGGAGCACCTGGTGGGAAAAAAGGAAAGACAGACTGGAAAATCCCAGGAAGTACGGCTCAAGTTGACCTAGGTTTTTAGACACCTAGGGTTTTGGTATCTAGGGTTTTGACACCTAGACGGTTGTCATTGTAATGTATAAATAAAGGTCTAGAGGACCTAGGAGTGGTTATCCATTGTTGTTGTTGTTCATTGTGTATTATGCCAGAGAGAATTGATGTGTGTGAGAGAATTTTGTATTGTAATATCTTCAGCTGGGTGCGAAGATCAACCCTACAACTAGGTGTGCAGGGAGGGGATAGAGATAAAGAGAGAGAGAGATATGCAAGCTAAGAGTGTAGATAGAACTGTATGTTTTCACATAATATATCAAGAAACGCAGTTTTGTGGACATAGCCCTAGGGAGAGGGTGAACCACATATATCTTGTTGTTCGGTGTGATTGATGTTGTGTTCTTTTTCTTTATGTTCTACTATTATTGCATCATTGTGTTAGATCTGAGATATAACTTGCGCAGTAGGTTTAAGGGAGATAAAGAGTAACTAGATTTTTGTGTGTTGTTTCTTTGGATCCACTTTACATTTCCTCTGGTTGTAGACACATATGTCCTGCAACCCCCTATTGCTACTTCAGGTGAGACTGAATTTTTTTCACAGGTGTTGTCGAAAGGGCCAATAGTTAGGGCTTGTTGGTGTGTTGTTAGAGCTGAACCCTGGGTCTGCCCCTGTGTCAACACTTGGTTGATTTCTTTTAGTTTTCTTAGTAGTGTGTCTCTTTGACTTTTGTAGTTGGCCTTAGGATTGAAGATTTCATAATATACAAGGCATGATAATGATCATAGATAACCTTTTGAAACCAGGAGTGTAGCTCTTGGAAGTGGCCAACACATTGAAGAAACGGTCATAACCTTCAAAGAAAGCCTTGCATATTATGTGAATCCTCTTTTTATATTTTTATTTATCCACTTGGAACACCACTCACTAATCCTTCGTTCACAAGATATTTTGATGCTTATTCTTCTTATCGATTACAATTCGGTTCCACCACTACACAATCTTTGGGCGTGAACCCTCCATATTTTGGTTTTCCTGAAAGAATTGGGAATTGTTCTTTTTCTACAACTCTTGTAGTTGATACTCACAGTGATTCTTCTTTACTGGAAACATTGGTGACTCAGATAACCCCGACTCAACCACTTGCGCATATATATCATTTCACATATGGGTCGGGTACTATTCTTGCTTCATTATTTTCACACATGCACACACCAAGTGCTTTACTTGGTCATCCCATTGGTTAAATAGATGGTAGTCAAGTCGTTCACACAACCATGGTTACACAGGATACTCAGTCTCCATAACAACCATCGTATATGAGTACACCCTAAATTGAAGGCCAATCTTCAACAGGAGGCCAACCTTCAGCTAGGGGGTCAACCTTCGGCTGGAGGGAAATTTTTCACTAAGGGAAAACCTATGTGGTTGAAACATCAACAATCCTGGGGGGAAGCTGGTCTTGTAATTCCTTATATCCCTGATACCACTAGCATGTATCATGGACAACCATATCCAGGAGTTTCTAACCCTTTGTGGGGTTAACCTAATCCAGTGGGAATTCCTCTGCAAGGAAATTTTCCTTATCAATCTGTAAACCCCACGATTCCAACACAACAGTCCCTTCAAACACAGTACATGGTAGGTCCATTTGGCCAACCACCATACATGGGGGGACCATCAGGTCAATCTCAGTACATAGGAGGTCCATATTTTCCATCACAGTACATGGGTGGACAATCAGGACAACCACCTTACATGGGCGGACAACCCGAGAAGCCGCCATACATGGGAGGACCATCTAGTTTTTCCATCTCGCCACAACCTGGATATGGTCCTACTAGTGTTCCCATGACATATGGTTATCACCAGTATCCTCACACCAACTGACAGATTTCATTCTTGGCTATGTTATATCTGCCATATATGTCGTGTTTGACAAACAATCTCATTTTGCATGCCCCATTTTAGCCTACCATCGCTACCAAATTACCGTCTAACATCCCAAAATTTGACAGAAAACCTAGGGAAGATCCTAACAATCATGTTATGACTTTCCATTTATGGTGTTCTTCCAACTCTTTGATGAACAATTCCATTCATCTGATACTTTTCCAAAGAACACTTACAGGTGCAGCAGCCAAATGGTATATTGAGTTGTCGCGTAACTCCTTTGTCGACTTTAATTCTCTTCCCATGGATTTCCTGACACATTTTTAGTTTCCTATACGGTATGAGACTGGTACAAAAATTTTTACCTCACTCCATAAATCATATTCCACCAACATATTTGATCATATTCATGAGTGGAGATAGCAGAGACGGTTGATTAAAGCTCCCATTATGGACCAACTCCTCGCAGATTGGTTTACAAAGTTGCTCTTTCCTCCCATTTCCTATGATGATTCTATGGGAAACATTTTTAATGAGGAGTAGGTTATCAGTCATGTGTAGTATTTTGACTTAGTATATTCCCAATCTGACACACTTTACAATCCGATCCCTAATGCTCCTCGTCCATTGAACGATCCAAAAAGACCTACTCCAGAACCAAGTTCTATTTCGAACACCAAAACTACCTTTGCTCCTTCTCAAACTTCTAAGGTGAACGTGGTCCAATTCACTTCATATCAGCAACTAGGAGGCAAGAAAAATAATAAGGGTAAATCCAAGAAATCTTCTAACCAGTAGGATACTACAAAGACTATTGATACTCAACTGAATTGGATATCTACGTTTCCTTGCATGATATGTGAGGAAGGCCACTACATGAAATACTGCCCACATCATGAGGTTGTTGCTAAATTTATAAAGGGTACCTCCCAACTGGTTCAGCAGCAAAATCTGGTTGCACAAAACCCTTCCCCTCCACAAGGTGGAAAAATAGGTCATTCCCATTATGGGGATTCTTCTATGAGCACCTCTGAGGCGTATATGTTTAAGGAAATTAATGTAATGACTCAATAAAATAGTTATGATACTCCTCCATGCAATCAAGCTAATGAAAAGGCTATCAATCATCACTCTACATCCACTCCTCATCCATCTTCTAATCGTTTTCAAATTGAGAATCCAATTTCTGACGCAGTGTTGTGCATGCCCAAGAGTGCAATTGGAAAAGTGGAATTTAATCCAAATGCCCACACTTCCAAAAACTACAATATCATTGAATATTTAGTGCAAGAAACTTGTGCTATGACATCCCTCAAAGTTATACAGTATTGTCCAAGTCAACGTACAACCTCATTGTCATTTACTGGAGCTATGGATCCAGAGGAGTCAAACCTGATTACATTTAATCTAGACTATTTTAAAGAGACTCTTACACCACTTATAATTCCAAATTCAAATTTCGGTTGGTCGAAAGAACATCCATCGCACTATTTTGGATGAGGGAGCCTCCACCTATGTCATTTTTCCTTGTTGGAGAGCCCTTGGATCTCCTAAACTTACCCTGTCTCCTACCACCCTGAAAGCATTTGATGGACGTGGTTTCCATCCTCATGGACTCTTACAATATTTCGCTATGACATTGAAGGGTAAAACTATTTTGGTCGATATTGAAGTGGTTGACGTGCCCCTGGATTATAATTTGTTACTTGTTCATAGTTGGTTCTATGCGGTGATTGTCGGCACATCTTCGGTTTTTTGTATTTTACGATTTCCCCATCAAGGAAAAATTATCATTGTTGACCAAATTGACTATATAACTACAGATCTCCCCAATGTTGTGGAGAATAATTTCACATTTCTAGGAAAATCTAGTCTTGAGAGTGTAGGAGTAGGTATGCTTAAGGATCCCTCGCTCACGGGGTTTTTTCCTTTGCTCGCTCCTGCCACCCTGTAGGTTTCCAAGTTAAATATGATTTCAACTTAGGTGTGACAATATCTAGAATCACTTGATCCTTTGGCAGTACCTGGTATTCATGAGAATAGTTATTTTCCTATGTCAATCTCATTAAAAAATGAAACAGACGCTTACGAGCAGAATTCATTATCTCTGTCAAGATCGTTAAAAAATGAAATAGACCCCCCTCCATTCGAATTGAGTCTCCCCTTGGATCGAATATTTAAACATTTGTTTCCTCTGCCTAGTGAAAATATTCCTATCCATATGATTAAATGAGGAAAGAAGAAGAATCACCAGAGGAAATGACGCTTTGGGACAGATCTCTAGCCTTTGGAAATCATGCTAGAATGAAGCTACTAGTTTCCATCATGCAAGATGGGGGGGAAATGCCTCTAGAGAAACACATTGCTAGGAGTGATCCTCACTTGGGGGTCGTTCCCATTGTAACGTAGTAGTCTTTTATAGAACGAGCTTAGTCTTTTCTCTTTCTCGTGCTCATAAATACATGAGAATAGGTTACCGAGCTCAATATTTATTCTTTCTCGTCTCGTTAAAAAATGAGAATAGGTTACCAAGTATAATTTTATCTCATTTTTGGACTCATAAAATCTATACAAAAAATGAACTCTTTGGAGTTTCCTTTAAGCTCTTTTCAGACTCCCTAAACATGAAAATATTATCGATTGAGCTTGCTTTCTTTCACACTCATTAAACGGTTTGAAAGGGCATCTTTCAAGTGGTAGTTTATCTCTTTTTCAACCCCATGAGACTAATTACAAAAAAGGAATACCCTAGTCAAGAATGAATAGAAGAGTTCTCCCCTATATTGTGTTACACTTTTTTCGGGCTAGGGAGACTAAATTTATGAAAAATTCATCCATGGAGTCATCTTTAATTTATTTTCAGACTCTCTAAATGTGAAAAAACATCGATTTTACCTTCTTTGGGCTCGTAAAAATATGCATTAAAGGACCTATGTGAGTCCAATCTTTGGGACCCATACAATACCAAACCCTTGCTTCATCAGGTTTGTTAAACATGTGAAGAGGAACTCATCGAATATGAGCTATATCGAGCACCTATTATCCTCCTCAAGCTCGTTAAAAAACAAATAGGTACTCATCAATCATGATGGGGGGGGAATTGAAGGAAGTGGGTCGAGTTTTTGGGAATCCTTTATGGTGGCTATTGTCACCCTTGAACATGGCACATGTGTGTGTTTCATCTTACAGTTGGGTAATATACTTGTCTTTGATTCATACCAATTCCATGTGTCATTATACTTTTTCATTACAGTCGAAGAGTGCTCTTATTGTCGTCACATTACGTTCTTGGTACTTGTTGATTCGATGCTTCAGGTTACTTGCCATACCTCATAATGTTCAAGGGAAGTTTCACTTCAAACCATCCATCCATCTACAGTATTACCAGTTTCCATTTCCTATGGCAGTTTGTACTCATTTGGTTCACCATTTCACATCAATTTCATGTGTTAGTTTCATGTCAATTATGGGGGATACATCATGGCCATCCTTCGACGAGTATTTTCTTGTCGACTTCAATACATTATCTAGGAATTATACTTAGAAACCATCTAGTACCTTGGGACCTGCATGCCTCAATGGCAGGTCTCCTCGCTTCCGACAATAGGTTTACACTATTGACCTTTGATCAAATGATTCCACGAATGTTCAACCTTAGCTCATTTATTCACATTTGTTGGAATGTACTAAAGCTACCTTGGGAATCATTGTCATCATTGGTGATTTCCCTCGCACTTGTTAACAATATACCTTAATGACTAGCAATCAAATGGTTTCTACCATGTTTGACATCAAGTCATTTATTCACATGGCTAGATGCGTATCGCATCAGGATCGAGATGAAGACCCTGGATTGGGTGCTCACTATGTTATGTTCTTTGCCTAGGATGAGATGGATATCATTTGAGAATGTAAAATATTTCAATACAATCACCATGCTAGAAATGTTACCAATATATATATTTTCACATAGATCCACATTGTATTGATTTGTGGCTATGTTTTTTGTTCTCGTAGCTCCACTGATTATTTTTCTTGGTTGAGGTCAATTCATATCATGGAGGTATGGATCCACATTTTATCTCTGGTGGCCACATCCTTAGTCAGTATTCTCATGGATCTGCAGTGTATTGGTCGATGGTCATGCTTTGAGTCAACTCATATTCTGAGCATAGGTATGCCTTCCTGGGAATGAAAACATATATTTATATTGTTTGATGGTTGTTTGTAGCTTCTATCAGGTTCTCCTACTCCAACACCCTTTCATTGAAGAACTTTTAAATTATTTCATCCATCAGTTTCTCTTCTAACCTCACACTTTAGGGGGCATCTGTTACACCCCAAAATGTCACACTTGAGTGTCGTACCCTAAGTGTTGCAAGTGTCACAAAGTGACGTAGGAACCTTGTTAAGTGTTGCATGCACTATCACAAGTTTCATATGCACATTAATAATTGTCGCATTCATTTTTCAAAGTGTCGCAAATCGTTGACACCATATAGAAAATTTGTCACAATCCCTAGTCAGTGTGGATGAGAAATATATCATATGAAGGTCAAAATACTATGTGCACATATATTATTCATTATTATTTAGAAAAAGGAAATTAATTTAGTGTGAGAATCCACCTCACATTTAGTTTCCTAATCTCAAGGAAAAGTTGAGAATCTCATGGATGGTTGAGAGATTTTCTTAAACCAATATCCTAATTTGATGGATCTTGAGAGATATTTCCTCCTTAAAATCCCTGAGAGATATTTTTTCCCTAAAATCCTTGAGAGATATTTTCCCCTAAAAATCTTGGAGATCCCAATTTAGTGGATCTAGTGAATGATATTCTCCATGGTGGTTAAGCCTCCAAATATTATATAATGAGGGAATTCCAAGGTGAACGAGGGAAGATTTTAAGTGTCAAACCTTTGATCCTGGGAGAAGAATTCAGATATCAAACCTTTCATCCTGGGAGAAGCATCAAAATTTTGATTCCAAGATTAATGCAAGGGATGGACGAGGAGATCTTGGAGAATATTGTTGCATCATTAAGAATTCTTTTTGAGTTCCTTCTTTTCCTTTCCAATTAATATTAACTTGGCCTATTCCCTTTAAGTTCATGTGTTCTATATTTTTTTCTATTGTCATTTCAGTCTTCATAGATAGATATTCTTTTTATAATCATATAGAGTAGGAGGAAAAGTTATTTTTCTAGTCTTTGCAGGACTTCAATTGCATTGAGGAGCTTGGAGATTAAGCCCAAGGATTGGAGCAGCGAGGGCGAACATCGCAACAAGGTACACCACATTCTTCTTCTCTATTTCTTGATTGATTGAGTTAGATCTATAGGGACATTAGCAACCATTTGTTTAATTTTGTCTTTGGAGCAAAGATAAGGGGTCTTTTTTCAAAGGGGAGATTTTCCTTTCCACGGGGTAAGATTTCTCACAACAATGGTCATCGTATAGGTCTATTTCATAGTCTAGGTATTGTCATGTCTAGGTATTTCTATGTCTAGTTCTACTTCTCGGTATTGACATGTCTAGGTCAAGGCCATTTCTTTCCTTGCAATGTAGAGAGGGGGGTGGACAGAGAGTAAGAAAGAGAGGGGGAGAGGGGGAGAGGGGAAGACAAAGAGAGTGTGTGAGAGTGAGGGAAAGGGAGACAAAGAGCGGGGATAGATAGGGAGAGAGTGATAGGAAGGGGGGGAGAGAGGGAAGGGGGTTTAGATAGAAGAATAGAGAGCAAGGTGGGTAGAGTGGGGGGAAGAGAGGGAGGGGGATACAAGGAGCGATAGAGTGAGGGTTAGATGCAAGAGGTAAAGAGATAAGGGGGTAGAGATGCATTGTTTGATATTATGAGAGGGTGGGAGAGGAATACCAAGAGGGGGGGTTAGAGAGAGAGAGGTGGGAGAAATATGGTATATGTAGGAGAGATAGTCGGAGGGAGGTAGGAGGGGAGTAGAGAGAGTGTTTGTGAGAGTAAATATATATAATTGTTATGTCATACATAATCTAGGGCATATCGAACATTGATTACGAGCAATACAAAATCAAGGAAATTTAACCTTGTATGCTTGTTACCAAGATGTAAATGGATAATGACAACATTATAATACTAAAGAACATACAAATAGATAAGTGTTACAATAATACATAATATTTTCCAATCTTATAAGAAAAAATCTCAATCATGGATTTTTTTATAACATAAAATCAAATAATTAAATAAATTCCAGCTATTTTTTATTTTTGGGTCCCTATTCTTCCTGTTAAGTGCCTACTGAGCGATAAGAAGCCTTTTTATTGTTGAGTTTTTGGGTGGATTTCTTTCTTGTCAATTTTTTCATTGGTTGTCCTTGCACATTGGTCTGAGTGTTTGCTTCTTTGTATCCTACTTGGCTTGTCTATTTTTTCTTACAGTAGGGTCTGCCTGTGAGGTTGTTATTTATTCCTTGCATTTTCTTTTCTTTATATCGAAAATACAAAAATATTTTCTTATTTGCATTGTACTTATGGAATTTTCACTTTTGATTAATTTGCATTGATTTTGATACATTTGGGGAGATTACACTTCATTGAAAGTGTAGAGATTTCATTGAAAAGATTGCATTTAGAATCATACCATCTCTTTGAAATTCAAGACTAGTACTTAGCAGTGTTTTTATATTTGATTTTTTTTATATGTTAATTCATAATACCATCATTTTCACGAAAAAACCTCCTGAGTAAGAAGAAGCCATTAAAATTAACGTTGATTAATTAAAATTTATTAGAGAAGAATTTATTTTTCAGGGTACACAAACAAGTATAGGACATAGGGCCTTGGAATAGGATTTTGTGAGTAAACTTCTCCAAGGATATTAAACTAAACATATGTGTCTAACCAGGGAGTGGTGAAACCCATTGTGTAATCGATGACATTGGGAGGCTCCACTCACATCGGAGTTAAGCACGAGGTCACGTGAAGTTGGTTGCAGAGATAGCCCTATAATACCTTCCTAGCGTCAGATATATTTCTAGGGTTTTATTCATATTTGGTAGTCTCGCTAGTACCTTTACCTCTGTTAGAGGCAGTGCTTTCAAGATTTCAGGCTTTGTTACCCTACCCATACGTTGGACCAGACTTGGGACTACTTTCCTACACATTGGTTATATCATGGTGACCCTAGTTTCTTGACATAGGTAGCCACATAGGTTACTTGCATGGGTTATTCTATAGGTACCCTGATTCAGATAAGGGTCAGAAAACACACAACGTTTATGGAGGATTACCTCTCTGGGGGATCTGACTGATTGTGTTGTTAATCCCATGAGGGCCTTTATAACTAATTATGATACCTCCAATATTTTGAAGGGAGTCTCAAGCACCTCTTGAGTGAGACATACCTACTCTAGTGCGGGATTCCCCCTTTCAGCCACTATATCCTATTTTTCTGCATTGGCCTTTTTGCTTTATTTTGGTGTGCTCTCTCATTATTAATTTTCCATAGGATTTGTTTTTATATATTGAGTTCTGAGTCATCGTGGAGAAAGACCAACCTCCTCATTGGTCTCTTCGTTTGTTGAAGTTACCACCGCGTCTTGGTCCTTTACCGAAGCCTCCTTCTAAAAGGCGTAGAGTTAATAAATGTGGTACTTATATCTCCACCTCCCAAACTCATGATCATCTAGTTATGATTATTGAGTCAGACATGAACCTCTCGGGGAGTCCTTCGACTCCCTTACCTTATGTTATTAGTGGGATCCCCTCGAATCCTTCATCCTCGACGGTGTGGGTGCCAGAGGTTCCCTCATCTAGTGCTATTGTTGGCACAAGGGTAGACCTAGGGTTCAACAATCAAGAGCGCACCAACAAATCCCTAACTACCAGCCCTTTCGGCAACACCTGTGAAGCAGATGAAGTCTCACCTGAGGTAGAGGCAGGGGTGGTTGCAAGACTCAGGTGTCTACAACCTTAGTTGGGACACAAATCTGTGATTTTATCCTTATAGCACACTTAGCATCGATTATTCATCAATATTCAACCCTTCTTATACTTCGCAGATAGCACAGAGCATCGCAGCATTCACTTAGATCTAAGATATTTCAGCACTTAGCAACAGTAAAATAGATCAAATCCAGTAGATCAGCAATAAGCATCTTCATACATATCGGATCTAACATTCATACACATCTAAGAATCACGAAGCCTAAGTAGATCTATTTAAATATATCAAATCACTTAGCAACGGAAGAGATAAACACATCAAGTCAAAGCACAAATCATAATACACAGATTTACATGGTTCACCCCCTCCCTAGGGCTACGTCCACCAACTCTTCTTCTTTATTAGTTTCTTCAATCAGTTACAACACAAAGCCACTCAAAACCCTTACTTTTCACAGGACAGAATATTTGTGCAGCTCGCTAGATCCTTCTTCCTTGTACTTCAGTAAAAATCCTTCTACAACCTCTTACTACAACTTGCACTTAGCTCTGCAAGCCTCTTACAATCATGCATGGAGAATTTACAATCCACATCCAATCACACAGATCTAACTATTATAACTAACCCATCGGCCATTCTTACATTGCCTAAGTATCTATTTATACATTACAAAAGTGTGCCTAATCATGGGTAAACCCACGGGCCGACATCCCTTTCCCTTTACATTAACCCAAAACCCTAAAAGAGACCCAAAAGTGGACCGAGATCCCGTGATCTCTGCTCCTCTTGGCACTCCTTCTTCGACTAGCTGTCGAAGTCCCAAAATAGGTCAAAATGACCAAGGTTATCCCAAAACTTGGTCAAGGGCCAATAAGCCCCCAACACTCACATGTGACTCGTCCAGAGTCACTCTGGTCTGCGCAATTTTGCTTTGAAATCCTCGAGATTGGCTCGAGCTACTTTGACCTTCTGCTTCGTTGTGGCCTCCTACTGGGTGATTGCCAGGATCACTGTGTCCTTTATTGGTCCTTCCAGGCATTTTTCTGCAGTGATGACGACTTGCTCAAGATCTGCTCCCTAGCTTTCGATCTTGGAAAATAATATGCATGCCTTGTCTTTCACCGGTTGGATTCGCTGAGTGATTTCCATCACTTTGTTCTGGATCATATGTATTTGTTGCTAAGTTGTGCATTGTTCATGAGATCTTTTCATTCTATCCACTGCAGACATGGCCTTCAGTTGCGCCTGTAATGTATCTGCATGTTGCTTTGCTTCCTGAAGCTACAACTCCAACTCCTGTAACTCTAGATTCTTTGTAAGGTTCTCATAAGTCTGGGAACTCTGGTTACTGAGCTACTTTCACTCCAAGGCAAGATATTTCAATCATTCAACTGCACTGTGAGAAGTTGCTTCTCATTGGTCTCCTATCTCCTAAGGGGTCTCGGGCACAGCGCGGAGTTCTAGATCGGTAATGTGCTATTGAAGCTTTTGTATAACTTCTTCAGGATGTGCCACCTACTATGGAACTCTCTCTTCAGCCTGTGATTTGATAACAGTCACAAAGCGGAGTGCTCTGTTGACTAGTCCCTTGACTTCAAGTTGCTCTGCGAGCAATTGTTCCTTGCTTTTTTGTAGCTCTGCTTTCTCTTTGTCCCACTGTACTTGAAGAGCAAGTTTTCCTCATTCAGAAGCACTGCGTTGCTCGAAAATCACTCCCTGTACCTGTGTCAAATCCTGGGTGGCTTGTGTTGTGTCTTCTTGAGCTTGTCTAAGGTGAGCTTCGACCATATCAGCAATCCGGTGAAGTTGAGTTGGCTCATCTCCTGGTTCTACTATCCTTGTTGTCAGAGGCACAGTGGGGACTGTGCGGCTAGACTGGAGTACCTATTGCACTCCTTGGAGTTAAATCTCTATACAGTTATACATATTCTCCTGCTTCACCTCCTTCTTCTCTATTATCTCCTTTGAAGCATCATTTATCGTTGCAACGATGAAATCAAAGTCATCCAACATGAGGCTAGTTCGCATCTTGGTTACAGGGGTTCTAGGTTTCTTTCGGGAGGAATATTTCAGAGGTGAGACCTTCCTTTTCTTCGATGAGTCTTCTTCATCCCTAGGCAGTGGTACTTCGCCTTTCTGTTGTTCAATTTTTATTCCTTCTATATCTTCACCATCACCTCCTTCATCTGGTGTGATAGAGGCAGTCCTTACAGATGCACTATCTACTTCGTGAACCTCTTCGGGATTCTTCATTTTGCTTGGTCCCAGTGTATCTGGTACAGTCTCTGGGCTATCAATATCGGACAACTCTGTGGGGTTCACTTGAATGAGAAGGTCGTATGACCAATCCTTGGTGATCTCTTCGATGTCTTCCTCGGTCAACTTGTAATAAGACTGTAACTTTTGCTTGTGTTCATCAACTCGCGTTGTTATATAAATGAAGTGGCAATCTGCGTTGAGCTTCATTAAGGGTCTGAATCTATGGAGCATGTTTGGGGTAATGTGAGGCTTAGCCTGGATGGCGGTCTTCAGCTAGTTGTAGTATACGTGGAAGACGACATTCGACTACCATTGCTTGTTCATATCGGCGACTACCACAGGGTACTGAACCTCGTAGCCAAAGCTTCGAATGGCTCGGTCTCTAGGAAAGTGGCACCCTCTAGTATCTCCCATGCTATGAAGGTGATCAGTATGAGAAGCCAACTAAAATGGAACTCATACCCTTGGTCTTGCGCTTCCCTACAATCCAATTCAAGTTGATTCACCAAGTACTTTGCCCAATTCATTTAAAGTCCTTCTGTGCGCTTCCCTGCGATATCAACTACGAATCCAGTTACTTGGGTGGGCTAGTTATTGCAAACTATATTGCCTACAATCATAATACGGGAAAGGCATAATGCGCCGCTCTGAATAGAGGCTACCTTGTAGCCTCACATTCCCTTCTCGGCATTGCCATAGGTTTCTTTGATCTTCGTTGCTAACGCTCTGTCTATGGTCTTTCTAGGATAAAACTCCTATGGGTCAGGGCCTTGCATGTTGAGTCTTGTGATCTAATTGATCAAGGTCGGATCCACTGTGACATGGAGGTTCAACCACAAGTAGCCTCTGTGATAGCAAGACAGAAGCAACTTTATGCACGCATTCACCTCCTGGTGCCTGTCAAAGTGTGGGATCTTCATGACATTCAGCAATGTTGACTGCGCGAGGTTCTAGGTCCAAGACTGCGGGACGATCTTCAAGTTCTTTCCCTTCATCTTCGTTAGATACTTGTGTGGGGTGAGCATATTGTAGACTTTCCTGTCGTCGAGGTTGAAGTTGCTAAAATTCAACACTGCGAGCTTGTCCTAATCGGCACGAACCACGTGCACCCCTTTTGGTAGGTACGTAGTGATCATAGCATACTCGAATTCTTAGGGCACACTATCACAGTTGATTTCACCATGCAGAGGGGGTAGGTAAGTGGAAAAAAATCTCAGAATCAGTTTAGCGTTCGCAAGATCATCCTTATGCTTCGTTTGCTTCTCATTGACCTGTCAGGACGGTCCAGCTCAAGCAGTGGATGGAGAAGTCGCTACTCCTCTTGTCGATGATGCTTGGACTCTGGTGGACATTCCTCTTTCTGACATGACTCTCTCAATCATTAAATCAAGGAGGACCTATGTGACAGATTCTTCAACTGTGGTGAGATCGTCGTACATACGTGCTCGGGAAAAATAATCAAGGTCACGATGATCTCAGATACTACACTAGGATGATAAATCAGAGCACAATGACCATTTTATACAATCACTAGTTCTGCAGGATTCTAATTCTCAGTTGGAAAAAGTGTTCTTCGGGCATGGCGCGATGAGCTAAATAAGAAATTCAGCAACGGTCTACTTTCAATGGGTATGAAGCTTCCATTAACGTTGATCTGTCTGTTATGGCGAGGTCCAACAGTCTAGTTGTGATCCTTTAATGCTTTTATTTTTGTTCAGGGTGGAATTCGAACGGGTATATCGGTCCAATGACTATATTGCTTTGCCATGACGAAGTGCCATAGGTCGTTGTTCTGATATCCCGGCGAAGCTCAAATTCTGCAAGTTTTCTTTCTGCGATATTCCATCTGGAATCTCCTGTAACTTTTCAATATTCATCCTCTTCTTACTTAACTTTCTAGCCTTCTTCCCAGTAATCTTCAACTCAGTCTGTCTTTTTCCATTTTGATTCTTATCTTCTTTTAGCATAGTCACTGGGCGTTGTTGAGATTCTCTCCGCGGTAATAATTCTTATTTTTCTGGGACAGGTGCTTCAGTCTTCTGCGAGCCCTTTGACATTCTTTCAGCTTCAACATTGGGGTCTCTATTTTCAAGGATCTTCGATCTATTCTTTTGTTCTTCAATCAACTGTGCAATCTTCTTGGTCATAAAATCTTTTAATTCTAGTTTCTTCTATTCCAAAACTTATGCTTCTTCCTTCTGTCTAACTTGATCTCTGTCAATCCAAGGTTTTCCAAGTAACATAGTAAATGGGTTGTTGTCCTCAATAAATTTAATAATCTCAAAATCTTCTTCAGTAGAAGTTCCATTAGCATTCGTAGATATCTGAGTGAACCTTCCACATAGGTTTACCAATTTTCCTCTGAAGAGTCCTATTCCTCCTAGTGAAGGGATCATGGCAGGATCCCCTATAGCTTCCCATGTTATTTCTGTCATGATATTCATCTGTGTTTCCTCATCTAGAACACAATCAATGTCGAAGTCCCCTATCCTTACTTCGATGCATTCTTTTTCTTTAAAGATCTTTGATAATATGACATGTCGGTGTTCATTCAGGGTTTATTTCATCCGAATTAATACTTTATCTGATTCTTTCTGAGGTTCTGCTATCTCTCAATCTGACTTAGGGTTCAAATCATTCCTTTAAGCCTAGCAATCATTCTAGAGCAATCCAATACTTCATGATCTAGAGCTTTGCAACAAAGACAACTAGGTCCTCCACCAGGGAATTCCTTAGCTAGATGTATCGGTTTTCTGTAACTGTAACAGAGGGTTAATCCTCTCTTTCTTGTAACTGATCCCTAGCCTCTTCTGTACTTCGCACCAGGATCATAGGGGCCAATCTACAACAAATTCTTTCTAGGATCTTACATCCATTTGTTAGTCCAAACATTCTTTCTATGCATAGGTATAACATATATATCACTATTCTTATCAGATCTATTCATATCAAACCTTCTTTCATCTAACAATGCCCTAGTTTTCAAGCTAGGACAAAATCTATAAAAAATACCTAGATCCATGCTCTAGAAACAAAAATTTCCACTTATCTTACTTCTACAGAGCACAAAGATTTCAGATCTAGAACTTTCTTACCTTTATCAGAGCATAGAGCTTACATATGTTACCTCTTTTAATCATAAAATCCCACTTTTACCTTTCTTAGAGTACAAAGTGTTCATATCTTGCTTCTTTTCTTCAGTATCAACCTCTTTTCTTGCAGATCTGATATCTTTTCTCCATATATGACCTTTCTTTCTTGGCATAAAGCTTCACAGGTCAAGTAGAACATTTCACACTAGGGTAACAGATCTACGCATAAAGATTTGTTTGCACAAAGCTTCTTCTTCTCTAGTTCCCATAAATCACAGTTTCAAGTCCCGGCAACGGAACCATTTGTTGGCACAAGGGCAAACCCAAGGTTCAACGCTCAAGAGCACACCAACAAATCCCTAACTACCGGCCCTTTCGAAAACACCTGCAAATCAGATGAAGTCTCACCCGAGGTAGAGGTAGGGGTGGTTGCAAGACTCAGGTGTCTGCAACCTTAGTTGGGACACAGATCTGTGATTCTATCCTTATAGCGCACTTAGCATCGATTATTCATCAATATTCAACCCTTCTTATACTTCGCAGAAAGCACAGAGCATTGCAGCATTCACTTAGATCTAAGATATTTCAACACTTAGCAATAGTAAAATAGATCAGATCCAGTAGATCAGCACTAAGCATCTTCATACATATAAAATCTAACATTCATACACATCTAAGAAGCACAAAGCCTAAGTAGATCTATCTAAATATATCAAAGCACTTAGCAACAGAAGAGATAAACACATCAAGTCAAAGCACAAAGCATAATACACAGATTTACATGGTTCACCCCCTCCCTGGGGCTACGTCCACCAACTCTTCTTCTTTATTAGTGTCTTCAATCGGTTACAACACAAAGCTACTCAAAACCCTTACTTCGCACAGGACAGAAGATCTGCACAGCTCGCTAGATCCTTCTTTCTTGTACTTTAGCACAAAGCCTTCTACAACCTCTTACAACAACTTGCACTTAGCTCTGGAAGCCTCTTACAATCATGCATGGAGCATTTACAATCCACATCTGATCACACAGATATAACTACTAGAACTAAGCCATCGGCCATTCTTACATTGCCTAAGTATCTATTTATACATTACAAAAGTGGGCCTAAGCGTGGGTAAACCCATGGGTCAACATCCCTTTCCCATTACATTAACCCAAAACCCTAAAAGAGGCCCAAAAGTGGACCAAGATCCCATGATCTCTGCTTCGCTTGGTGCTCCTTCTTCGACTAGCTATCGAAGTCCTAAAATAGGTCAAAATGACCAAGGTTATCCCAAAACTTGGTCAAGGGCCAAAATCTACCCAACTTATGAGTTCTAATTGACCACAAGAACAAACCCTTTCGGATCTATTTTTGGTATGTCGATTCATGATTCTCAGTCAATACCTTCAACCTCTAATCACTTTTCTTTTGTTATGCCTAACATGATGTCACAACTCTCATCCTCCATTTCAACAACTAATGTGAATCCTAGTTTTGGGTCTAGGGGCATGAAACCTCCTTATGTTCCTTTCTCATTTGGTGGATGTCATATTCCCCATGCGAATCCTATGGTTGGAGGTTGGAATCCTCCTTCCTCCAAGCCTAATCCTAGCTTCAATTCTTTGGGATTGAGTGCTCAAATGGGTGGGCAGTTCACTTCCTATATTCCGTCCTTCTTCCCCTCTTCCTCCATGTCAATTCCGACAAACGCATTTATTATGGAAAATCCCCCTCTGTCTTCTAGTGTTCCATATCGAGGGATTCAATTTCACAGTATGGGAAACCCCCAACAAGGAGTTCCTTTGTCTAGGGGGAATGTATATAATCCTTATCATGTCGCTTCCATGGATATGGTGCCCTTACAACCTTTCATGAATTATATTGGAGGAGGATATTATCCTATAGAATAGGGATGTGGTATATACCAGAACCCTGGAGGGTATGCAATCCCTCAGCCCAAATATTTCTTAGGATCATGGGCTCAGACACCGGAACCCAAGCTCCCTTTTCTGGCCACGCTTAATCTACCATATTTTTCAAAATTAATGAATGGCCTTGTGCATCATGATTCGTCATGGACCCCTTCCCCACCAAGCTTCCTTTGGACATTCAATAATTCAAAGGAAAGACTGGTGAGGATCTGGGTTATCACGTCACTACTTTTCATCTATGGTGCTCATATAACTCCCTAAATGATGATTATATTCATTTGAGGATATTTCAATGCACCCTCACGGAGGTCACTGCTAATTGGTACATTGAGCTACTGAGGGGGGCATATGGAACTTGCAATAAGATGGTATTGGTTTTTCTTAACCACTTCCAATTTTTGGTTTGTTACAATGTCAGCATAGAAATTTTTTCGAACTTTCACCAATATAAAGCCATGCATATCTTGGACCATATCCAGGAGTGGTGTAGACGAAAGAGATTTATTAAAGCCTACATTCCTCCGGAGTTTTTTTTTGAATGGTTCCTTAAGTCCTTATTTCCTTATATTTCAAAGGATGTCTCTACATCCGGAGTAAAATCTGAGGAAGAATACATTTTCAAATCCTAGAAGTTGGACCTCACATATGCTCAATCTGGGATTCTTTATGAAATTCTCCCCGACACACTGTAGTCAAACTACGATCCTAGAAAAAATTTGGGGCCTCATGTCGATGGCATCATAGGCTCCACAAATTCTAATACTACAGACTTGGTGATGAACCAGTTAAAATATTTGTCTCTAAGCCATCTTGTAGCAGGAAAATCTTTGGCTTCGTCCTCCACCATCACCCAGTCGACGGATGTGCATTCTGTACAGTTGTCGTCTAACCCGAATGGTAACCAACAACCAATAGGGACTAAAAATAAAGGACAAGGTAATAATTTTAAGGGTGGGAAAAATAATAATAAATCCAAGGATGACACTAACAATGATATATCGAATAATAATTTTGGAGAGGGAAAGAAAGAAAAGAGTAAGGTAAAGTTTCCTTGTAAACTTTGTAAATATGATCACCTTACCCACCTATGCCCCAAAATTGAGGAAGCCTCAAGGCTATTATCATAGTCGCCCACTGTGCTGACAAAGTCATTTCCGCATAATCAGCATATGGCCTCAAGGACCTCCAACACCAAAAATGCATCGAGCGGGAGTCAAAACCCCTCGGCACATGAAGGTGGTCATCTATGCGTCAATATGGTCAAGTCTCATATTGATGTAACCACTCGATCTCATGATTACGGTTCTTCACAGACTATTATAGGTCTAGAGTCTCCTCTTCCTTTAGAAACACCCTTGCAGATCGAAAATTTAGAACCTCCACCTCATATTCCGAACATAGTACTAAATTTCTCTTCCCACAATCCTAATTCCATAGCCACCTAGAACTATTCAATTGTCGAATATCTGGGACAAACCCCTTGTGCGATGTCAGATTTAGAGGTTCTCCAGACGTGTCCTTCATAGAGGAACTCATTGTTATTTGTGTTAGGATATATTAACCCATGTGGTTAGAAGTTTATCAATTTTGACGTCATGGATGTTAAGCCTCGCTTACCTTACCATGTGACCTTTCAAATCAATGTGGATTACATGAAAATTACCATCAAAAGTATTGTAATTGATGAAGGTGTTGCGACATGCATGTTGTACCTAACCTGTTGGAAATCCATTGGCTCTCTGATCCTATCTCAATCTATGACTATGTTGACCTCATTTGATGGGCGCTCATTTCAGCCCCACGGAATCATCCCCGCTTTTCTAGTCCAATTAGGTGGGAATTCTAAAGAATTTTATTTTGAGGTGGTTGATGCACCTCTTGACTACAATTTACTACTAGGGCATAACTGGACTTATTCCATGACAATCGTCATGTCTTCTATTTTCCACACTTTATGTTTTCCTCATGAAGGGAAGATAGTGACGATTGATCAGTTGTCCTTTGTGCACACTAGTCCTAGTGCATTGGATGGACCTCCAGTCCCTATGATTGATAATTCTCAGCAGGAAACTGAGGATGTTACTGTCGGAATTTATTCCTCTTTGATGGGTAGCTTTGATGTCATGGAACTAATCAACATATTCATGCCATTTCCAGTGAGTCTTTGTCATCGATGAGGTTTGTTCCATTATGTACTTTGTATTTCAATGACCCTTGGACCCTACCTTCCCTAACTATGTCGTACGAAGGTCAGTCGCACATTGGGATGGCAATTCCATTGTCAACAACAGAATTTGTGTATCAGTATATTCTTGACGCTATTGTTGACCCAGATCCTTCCTCCTCATGGAAGGATGAGATGGATCTTGTTTTAGAGATTGTATGGGCCGCTCAATCATATTGTTCGCATGACTTCCTTGGATACTTTACCTTTAGATGAAGCCATCTTAGAGGCCATGTTTGGTCCTGATAGGACTTGGGATGATATACATCATCGATCATATTTTCTCCCAGAGCTTGTTAAGATTGAACAGGATGACTTTAGATATACCCTGAGTGAGATGGTCGATCACGCCATGGCTCCATTAGATATGCATGGTATTTATGTCGAAGGAAACATGGAAAATATTTCTCCTATTATCATGATCGACATCTCTCGTATCCCTGGTAAAATTTATAATGTATATATTGGTGCGGATTGTTCGCCTGAAGAAATTTAGATCTACATTGATATATTCAAATAATTTTGAGATGTATTTGCTTGGTCATATGAAGAGATGCCAGGGATCGACCCCAACATTGTCAAGCATGAGATTAAAACTTATTTGGATGCTAAACCCGTTCGGAAACTTATTAGAGTTGTTAGTCCTAGGAAGGTCGTTGTTATTAAGGCAGAAGTAGAGAAGTTACTTAATGATGGTTTCATCTACTCGGTTCCCTTGACTGAATGGGTGTCCAATCCCGTTCTTGTAAATAAAAATCAAGGAACCATCCGTGTGTGTATCGATTTTAGAGGCCTTAATAAGGCCTTTCCTAAAGATAACTTCCCTACTCCTTTCATTGACCAGATTCTTGACGAGTGTGTGGGAAGTGAAGTCTTTTCTTTTATGGATGGATTTTCAGGATATAATCAAATCCAGATCAAACTCAAGGACCAACATAATATGGCGTTTATTTTTCCTTGCGACACTTCTTCATACTGAAAAATTACTTTTAGTCTTAAAAACGTCGAAGTAACCTTCCAACGTGCCATGACCTTTGCATTTCACAATCTTAAGAATGTTGTCGAAGCTTACTTAGATCATCTCGTTTCTCACTCTCGCAAGAGAGTAGATCACTCCACTCACCTTCGATTAGTATTCGAGATATGTCATTATTATCGCATTGGGTTGAACCCTCATAAGTGCATATTTTTCATTAGGTCTAGTCATATTTTTAGATTCATAGTGTTTGAGAATGGGATCATGGTAGATCCTATGAAGGTGGAGGCGATACTTCGATTTCCTCCCTCGTGCAACATTCGACAACTTCAAGGTTTACAAGGGAAGGCCAACTTCCTGTCTCATTTCATAGTGAATTATTCCAATTTAAATAAAGGTTTCATGTGTCGTTTGAAGAAGAACACTCCATTTATATGGTATGAGCGACCCTAGGAATCCTTCGATGCTCTTAAGAAAGCTTTGGTATCAGCGCCTCTAATAAAGCCTCCAGACTACAGTAGAGAATATTTTCTTTATATCGTCGTGTCTGAAGGGATGGTTGGTATGTGTTAGCGATATTTCTTGTTAAGGGGGTTGGGGTGCGAAAGGATGGGTTAAAACCCATTTTTCCTAAGTTTTGGGCAATAATGTGCCCATGATAAATCGCACGCAAGTCTGATCGGTCCAGATTCGTGCGCCCGGATCAATGGCGCGCGTTGGATTCCGGACCCCCGTTGCCCTTCTACCTTTAAGCGGGGGGGGTCCGGAATCGCAGGCACACCTCTCCAATGGCTCAGATCGGCGCACCTGGATCAACGGCGATGAAGACCATTCCGGACCCCCCCCCCCTCGCCTTTCTACCTTTAAGCGGAGGGGGGGGGGTCCGGAATCCCACATGCAGTTTCCAACAGCCACGATCGAGGAGCCCAGATCAATGGCTCAGGCACGGCCCCGAATTTCTCAGCTGCCCTGTCTTTAACCCGCATGGGCCCACCTCCTGTCATGTCGTCCCTCTGTCCGTCTTTCCCTTGCCACCATGTGTTACCATTCACCTCTCTCTCACACTTCCAGATGGCCTCTCCCTCGTCTCATCATCCATTTATCACTCGCCACGTATCCTTCCCCTCCATGTCATCCTTTCACCGCATTAAACTCGCCTCGTCCATTCACCCGCTGTCTCTGCGTATATCCCTAGTGACTCATGTCAATCCCCCGTCACCTCTCTCACCTCTCATCGTCCTATTCTCTGTCCTCACAGTTGACGCCCCGTCATTCCATAGCTATACCTCACTTCCCGTGCTGGTCTCCACAATCATCCTGCGAACCCATCAGTTATTCCAGATGGCAACGCGAGAGGTCTCCCATATCCCAAAATGCTGAGTTGGCCCGGTCGTCTTCAATCCCAAGAAGCAGTTATTGAAGCGGTTGGTGGTGGTTAGACATCGTCTCCGCCATAATGGGAAGTCCTGCATTGAATTAAAGACACGTCGATTCGTCGTTGGAACTGTCAAACAATTAAGGTTGCGTCTAACATAAGTTGCACGATCTTTCAGATGTTGATTGTCAAAATCCATGCAGACGCAAAGCTTTCAATGCATTTTCTTGGTTCCGATGCTATTGTTGTTTTGAGTATATGTAGCATTTTGGCCATTTTTGTATCTATCGATGGTAGAGCTAAGCTCCCGACTGTAAAGTTTCAGCAAATACTCTGGTTTCCTGGTTATGCCTCTGTGTTTGAGACTTCTTGGTTTATGACAAATAGTTTTCCTTTTTCATCTTTGATTCATCTCATGTCGGAGTGTTCACAGTTGAATGATTCACGTGGATTGTTGCAGTTATGCTATGATAAAGGATTTGTCGTGGCATCTTTGTACTCTCTGGTTCTCTCTGTTTGAATGTAAAAGGGTTTTGCGTTTGAATACATTCTTCTCCAGTCTGTGATGGACCTGATGTTTATTATAGACATTTGCACCATTCTTGCATAAGTCTTCCACCTGCTCACCCTTTACTACGACTCATTGTTTGGAGTTTATCAATACCTCACTTGTTCATGCATGCCTGGTCTGGTTTCTGAGTTGACACAATACTGTTTTGAGTCTTCCTCCATTTGATCACCCTTTAAACAAATCGTGACATTAAACTGATGGGTGTCGGGCTCTGCTCCTGCAAGCAATCCAGGAGTGACTTCCGTCGCCAACATTTCTGGCGTCGTTGCCGGGGACGAAGTTGAATATTTTCCCCGGATTTGAACGACAAAGATCAACTGATTTCTGAAGGTGCATCAGTTATCAGAACTTGAAGATTGCTACTGTGCACCTGGCGACTCCACTGTGACGACTCCGCTGGGGAGAACCTGTTCTATCAGTTGTGGCTTCGAGAGGCAGACACACGAGGTCTAATCCACACCTGCCTTTAGCCACACCAGAAGCAGACTCGGAAGCGGTGCGCAGAAAGGGAAAGAGATCCGCAGGAGAAGTTCCCATCGATGAAAAAGGTAATACGCCATCCCTTTCTGTGAAAACTCCATTTTCTGATTTTCAGCTTCCTAGTCGTACTTCCTCTGAGGTTTCCCGTTTTCTGAACTTCGGGAATGTTCCTGCTGAGTTTTCTCCTCCTGGTCTAGTATCAGAGGGAGAGATCCTTGTCACTTCCCCCTCAGGAGGTTTCACCACTCCTCCTTTGATTACTACTGCTGCGCAGAGAGAGACACATGTACACTCAAGCCCCTTGGACTTCTCTCTGTTTTCCCCGTCATCTCCTGTGAGGACCTCTTTTCCTACCTCACCCGTTCACACTCCATCTCCTCTGAGTTCTCCTCCACTCAACGTCCCTATGGCTGGTGCTAATCCCCCACAGAATAGAATGGATGCCATAGTCGCAGCTAGATATGCTCCTTTGGTCCTGCCTCATCCCATGAATCCTCTCCCTGCTGGAGACTACTTGAAGTATATGCCCAAGTTCACTGGGGAGGGAGATATAAATGCTGAAGAGCACTTAGCTGTTTTTTACAGTTATGCAGACAACCTCAATATTGAAAATGAAGATGTCTGGATGAGAGTTTTTGTCCAGAGCTTGGATGGTGAGGTGAGGAAGTGGTTCAAGGGACTGGCCCCTGGATCTATTGTTGGTATTGAAGCCCTGGATAATGTTTTCCTGAGGCAGTGGGGAGATAGAAAGGATTACATATATTATATGACAGAGTTTGGGTCCCTGAAGAAGAAGGAAGGAGAGTCAGTCTCTGACTTTTCCAAAAGATTCAATAAGATGTATAACAAGATTCCTGCAGAAATAAAGCCTTCCGAAGCCTCTGCTCAAATATCATATGCCAGTGCTTTTGACCCCGATTTCTGTCTCGTATTAAGAGAAAGGAGAGCCACCTCTTTAGCTCAGATGCAAGATGAAACTATAGAAGTGGAATCCAACATGTTAGCAGCTGATAGACTGAGGAACAAGGCTGACACAGACAGAAGAAAAGGAAAGTCAGAAGCCTCGGTTTCTGGCTCCCACATCTCCGACCCATCATTTCCCCACCCCCAAGTAAATGAGCTGACCCAGCTGGTGAACGTTCTGAAAGAAGAGATGGAGAGATTAAAAATGGAAAGAAAACAAATGAACAAAGGCCCTCAGAACACCGAGAACAGAGGAGGTTTCAAAAGGCCAAACAATTTTGCTCCTCCAACTATGCATAAAGAGAAGGAAAGAGACAGAGATGACCAAAGGATTCAGGCTCCCTTCCAGAACAATTTTTTAGCTGATGAAGAAGAAAGAGAAACAGACGAGCCTGAGCCCAAAATCCACTCTGTAGAAGTCACTCCTCCTTTCCCCCACCTAACTAAGTCAGCATACGAGGAGTCTCTCATGAATAGTCAGCTAAATGAACTAAGCAAGGGAGACAAAGCTGGCGGTGGCCGAGGCAGATACAACCTGAGATCAGACAAAAGAGCAGCAGCACCTGATGTCCCTGAGCCATCCAATAGAACAGAGAAAGCTGCTAGTGAAGTAGCAGACAGAGGTAAGAAGGCTCAACCTCTCTCTCCCATTGTTCAAAATCATGCTCCTGATATTAGAGAAGCTCCAAAGCTTACATCTTCCTTTAATTTCGAGCATGAAATACAAAAGATTAG
Organism: Picea engelmannii; assembly: GCA_009831015.1. Lineage (NCBI taxonomy): Eukaryota > Viridiplantae > Streptophyta > Pinopsida > Pinales > Pinaceae > Picea > Picea engelmannii. Next base: position 69,577 of record ML809609.1, on the reverse strand, counting down.
AATCCCTGTGCCCCTCACTGAATTAATCAAGCATGGGGAATTCAAAAAATGCTTCTCTGACCTGCTAAAGTCCGAAGCCTCATACCCCCTCATAGACTCCATAAACCTCCAAGATGAAAGTCCTGCAGTAGTCCTAGGTCCTATGGTAGAAGACAGAGATGATTCATCCCCTCCCTTCTACACCTCCCTGAACATACATGATAAAGTATTGCATAATTGCCTTATGGATTCAGGGGCCTCCCACAACCTCATGCCTAAAGTCGTCATGGAGGAATTAGGACTGGAAGTCACCCGAGCCTATCACAACCTCTATTATTTTGACTCTAGAAGGGTCCAGTGCTTGGGAGTGATTAAGGATCTAGTAGTTTCCATGTTTCAGCTACCCATGAAGAGTATGGTCATGGATATTGTGGTAGCCGATGTCCCCCCTAAATTTGGCATGTTGTTGTCAAGATCCTGGATAAAGAGACTGGGGGGAACCCTGCAGATGGACCTCACGTATGCCACCATCCCGGTCTTTGGGGGGGAACACAGGAGATTATACAGAGAAGCCCAACTAGCCTACATAGTCAGTGATGAAGCAAACCCCACTAATCATCCCATCTATGCCTTAGACATTGACTTAGGATCTAGCTTATTGCAGGTCACTGATGAGCATGAGACCCCTTTACAGATCAGAAAGTAGCTCAGTCTTAACCAGGGGATGCCCCCTCCAACCACCTCTGTTTGGAAGATGTATTTTGATGGAGCCTCTTCCAGTATAGGTGCAGGTGCCGGAGTGGTATTCAAATCTCCTTCTCAGGAAACCATAGCACTGTCATACAAGCTGGAATTTGAAGTCACCAATAATGTGGCAGAATATGAAGCTCTGGTTTTGGGATTAAGGGTTGCACAAGAAATGGGAATCAGGGAGATGGTTGTGTTCGGGGATGCAGAATTAATTGTCCAACAGGTCAAAAATGTCTATCAGACCAAACACCCTCGCCTCAAGAATTACAGGAACGAGGTATGGGATCTGATTGATAGTTTCTTCCTGGCCTTCAACATCTCTTTCATACCGAGGGAAGAAAATGCCCCAGCTGATTTCCAAGCCTTCTCAGCTAGTTTGTTCAAAGCTCCCGCGCTGCCCACTGACAGAACCGAGGTGGAAATAAGATACAGACCCTCCGTACCGGACAATGTCAAACATTGGAAGGTATTTGAAGATGATCAGGAGATTGAAAATTTCCTCCAATCCATCGATGACTTCTCTGCATTGCATATAGATGAAGACCCCGACGAGGAGCCTGACCACCACCCTGGGGAGTTGTTGAACAAAGTTGCTGACCATCAGATTATTCAGCTGCCGAGCAATCATATACCAAGAGGCCTGATCCCATTAGAAAGATTGTTCGATGGGAATGATGTGGCTATGAAGGGCAGAATTTCAAGTGATGATGTTGATACGACCGAATGCAACATAGGCACACCAGAGGAACCCAAGTTTGTCAAGATGTCGAGGAGTTTGACTGAGGAGCAGAGGATCGGGTATACTGATTTGATGCGGGAGTTTGCTGACGTGTTCGCATGGACTTACGAAGACCTCAATACATATGACACATCAGTCATTGAGCACAAGATCCCACTAAAAGAGGAGGCTAGACCCTTCAAGAAGAAGATGAGACAGATAAATCCTACGTTGTTACCTGTCATGGAGAGGGAGGTGAAAAAGCTGCTGGATGTCCAAATCATAGTCCCCTTGAGATACTCTAGCTGGGTAGCCAATTTGGTCCCAATAAGAAAGAAGAGCGGAGAAATCAGACTCTATGTCGATTTCAGGAACCTGAACAGGAGTTCAAGGAAGGACAATTACCCCCTGCCCAACATGGAACATATATTGCAGAGGGTCACTGGTGCATCTAGAATATCTATGATTGATGGATTTTCTGGCTATAATCAAATATCAGTCATGCCTGAAGACAGAGAGAAAATAGCCTTCACCACCCCTTGGGGCACGTTCATGTATGCCAAGATTCCATTTGGGTTGATGAATGCGGGAGAAACGTTTCAGCGAGCCATGGACATAGCCTTCATCGGGGAAAAAGATAAGTTTGTGGTGATTTACCTAGATGACATAACAGTCTTCTCTAAGACTGATATTGAGCACCACTGCCACTTGAAGAGGGTTTTCCTGAAGTGTCGCAGGTTTGGCCTTTCCCTGAATCCCAAGAAATCATTGTTTTCTATGCAAGAGGGGAAGTTGTTAGGCCATATAGTCTCAGCACAGGGAGTGAGGATTGATCCTGACAGGGTAGAGGCAATTCAGGCCCTGTCACTTCCCAGGTCTAAAAAGGAGGTCCAAGCATTTTTGGGAAGGATTAATTTCCTGAGGAGGTTT
>ML809609.1:33738-67150 GCA_009831015.1 Picea engelmannii | reverse complement strand
AGAGATCCGCAGGAGAAGTTCCCATCGATGAAAAAGGTAATACGCCATCCCTTTCTGTGAAAACTCCATTTTCTGATTTTCAGCTTCCTAGTCGTACTTCCTCTGAGGTTTCCCGTTTTCTGAACTTCGGGAATGTTCCTGCTGAGTTTTCTCCTCCTGTTCTAGTATCAAAGGGAGAGATCCTTGTCACTTCCCCCTCAGGAGGTTTCACCACTCCTCCTTTGATTACTACTGCTGCACAGAGAGAGACACATGTACACTCAAGCCCCTTGGACTTCTCTCTGTTTTCCCCGTCATCTCCTGTGAGGACCTCTTTTCCTACCTCACCCATTCACACTCCATCTCCTCTGAGTTCTCCTCCACTCAACGTCCCTATGGATGGTGCTAATCCCCCACAGAACAGAATGGATGCCATAGTCGCAGCTAGATATGCTCCTTTGGTCCTGCCTCATCCCATGAATCCTCTCCCTGCTGGAGACTACTTGAAGTATATGCCCAATTTCAATGGGGAGGGAGATATAAATGTTGAAGAGCACTTAGCTTCTTTTTACAGTTATGCAGACAACCTCAATATTGAAAATGAAGATGTCTGGATGAGAGTTTTTGTCCAGAGCTTGGATGGTGAGGTGAGGAAGTGGTTCAGGGGACTGGCCCCTGGATCTATTGTTGGTATTCAAGCCCTGGATAATGTTTTCCTGAGGCAGTGGGGAGATAGAAAGGATTACATATATTATATGACAGAGTTTGGGTCCCTGAAGAAGCAGGAAGGAGATTCAGTCTCTGACTTTTCCAAAAGATTCAATAAGATGTATAACAAGATTCCTGCAGAAATAAAGCCTTCCGAAGCCTCTGCTCAAATATCATATGCCAGTGCTTTTGACCCCGATTTCTGTCTCGTATTAAGAGAAAGGAGAGCCACCTCTTTAGCTCAGATGCAAGATGCAACTATAGAAGTGGAATCCAACATGTTAGCAGCTGACAGACTGAGGAACAAGGCTGACACAGACAGAAGAAAAGGAAAGTCAGAAGCCTCAGTTTCTGGCTCCCACATCTCCGACCCATCATTTCCCCACCCCCAAGTAAATGAGCTGACCCAGCTGGTGAACGTTCTGAAAGAAGAGATGGAGAGATTAAAAACGGAAAGAAAACAAATGAACAAAGGCCCTCAAAACACCGAGAACAGAGGAGGTTTCAGAAGGCCAAACAATTTTGCTCCTCCAACTATGCATAAAGAGAAGGAAAGAGACAGAGATGACCAAAGGATTCAGGCTCCCTTCCAGAACAATTTTTTAGCTGATGAAGAAGAAAGATAAACAGACGAGCCAGAGCCCAAAATCCACTCTGTAGAAGTCACTCCTCCTTTCCCCCACCTAACTAAGTCACATACGAGGAGTCTCTCATGAACAGTCAGGTAAATGAACTAAGCAAGGGAGACAAAGCTGGCAGTGGCCGAGGCATATACAACCTGAGATCAGACAAAAGAGAAGAAGCACCTGATGTCTCTGAGCCATCCAATAGAACAGAGAAACCTGCTAGTGAAGTAGTAGACAGAGGTAAGAAGGCTCAACCTCTCTCTCCCATTGTTCAAAATCATGCTCCTGAGATTAGAGAAGCTCCAAAGCTTACATCTTCCTTTAATTTCGAGCATGAAATACAAAAGATTAGAATCCCTATGCCCCTCACTGAATTAATCAAGCATGGGGAATTCAAAAAATGCTTCTCTGACCTGCTAAAGTCCGAAGCCTCATACCCCCTCACAGACTCCATAAACCTCCAAGATGAAAGGCCTGCAGTAGTCCTAGGTCCTATGGTAGAAGACAGAGATGATTCATCCCCTCCCTTCTACACCTCCCTGAACATACATGATAAAGTATTGCATAATTGCCTTATGGATTCAGGGGCCTCCCACAACCTCATGCCTAAAGCCGTCATGGAGGAATTAGGACTGGAAGTCACCCGAGCCTATCACGACCTCTATTATTTTGACTCCAGAAGGGTCTAGTGCTTGGGAGTGATTAAGGATCTAGTAGTTTCCCTGTTTCAGCTACCCATGAAGAGTATGGTCATGGATATTGTGGTAGCCGATGTCCCCCCTAAATTTGGCATGTTGTTGTCAAGATCCTGGATAAAGAGACTGGGGGGAACCCTGCAGATGGACCTCACGTATGCCACCATCCTGGTCTTTGGGGGGGAACACAGGAGATTATACAGAGAAGCCCAACTAGCCTACATAGTCAGTGATGAAGCAAACCCCACTAATCATCCCATCTATGCCATAGACACTGACTTAGGATCTAGCTTATTGTAGGCCACTGATGAGCCTGAGACCCCTTTACAGATCAGAAAGCAGCTCAGTCTTAACCAGGGGATGCCCCCTCCAACCACCTCTGTTTGGAAGATGTATTCTGATGGAGCCTCTTCTAGTATAGGTGCAGGTGCCGGAGTGGTATTCAAATCTCCTTCTCAGGAAACCATAGCACTATCATACAAGCTGGAATTTGAAGTCACCAATAATGTGGCAGAATATGAAGCTCTGGTTTTGGGATTAAGGGCTGCACAAGAAATGGGAATTAGGGATATGGTTGTGTTTGGGGATGCAGAATTAATTGTCCAACAGGTCAAAAACATCTATCAGACCAAACACCCTCGCCTCAAGAATTACAGGAACGAGGTATGGGATCTGATTGATAGTTTCTTCCTGGCCTTCAACATCTCTTTCATACCGAGGGAAGAAAATGCCCCAGCTGATTTCCAAGCCTTCTCAGCTAGTTTGTTCGAAGCTCCCACGCTGCCCACTGACAGAACCGAGGTGGAAATAAGATACAGACCCTCCGTACCGGACAATGTCAAACATTGGAAGGTATTTGAAGATGATCAGGAGATTGAAAAATTCCTCCAATCCATCGATGACTTCTCTGCATTGCATATAGATGAAGACCCCAACGAGGAGCCTGACCACCACCCTGGGGAGTTGTTGAACAAAGTTGTTGACCATCAGATTATTCAGCTGCCGAGCAATCATATACCAAGAGGCCTGATCCCATTAGAAAGACTGTTCGATGGGAATGATGTGGCTATGAAGGGAAGAATTTCAGGTGATGATGCTGATACGACCGAATGCAACATAGGCACACCAGAGGAACCCAAGTTTGTCAAGATGTCGAGGAGTTTGACCGAGGAGCAGAGGATCGGGTATACTGATTTGCTGTGGGAGTTTGCTGACGTGTTCGCATGGACTTACGAAGACCTCAAGACATATGACACGTCAGTCATTGAGCACAAGATCCCACTAAAAGAGGAGGCTAGACCCTTCAAGAAGAAGCTGAGACAGATAAATCCTACGCTGTTACTTGTCATGGAGAGGGAGGTGAAAAATCTGTTGGATGTCCAAATCATAGTCCCCTTGAGATACTCTAGTTGGGTAGCCAATTTGGTCCCAGTAAGAAAGAAGAGTGGAGAAATCAGACTCTATGTCGATTTCAGGAACCTGAACAGGAGTTCAAGGAAGGACAATTACCCCCTGCCCAACATGGAACATATATTGCAGAGGGTCACTGGTGCATCTAGAATATCTATGATTGATGGCTTTTCTGGCTATAATCAAATATCAGTCATGCCTGAAGACAGAGAGGAAATAGCCTTCACCACCCCTTGGGGCACGTTCATGTATGCCAAGATGCCATTTGGGTTGATGAATGCGGGAGCAACGTTTAAGCGAGCCATGGACATAGCCTTCATCGGGGAAAAAGATAAGTTTGTGGTGATTTACCTAGATGACATAACAGTCTTCTCTAAGACTGATATTGAGCACCACTGCCACTTGAAGAGGGTTTTCCCGAAGTGTCGCAGGTTTGGCCTTTCCTTGAATCCCAAGAAATCATTGTTTGTTATGCAAGAGGGGAAGCTGTTAGGCCATATAGTCTCAGCACAGGGAGTGAGGATTGATCCTGACAGGGTAGAGGCAATTCAGGCCCTGTCACTTCCCAGGTCTAAAAAGGAGGTCCAAGCATTTTTGGGAAGGATTAATTTCCTGAGGAGGTTTGTCTCAAATTTTGTTGAATTGGTGAAATATATCACAGCCATGCTCAGGAAGGGCCATGAAATAAAATGGACTATTGAACCCAGGAAGTCTTTTGACCAAATAAAGAAAGCACTAACCGAGGCTCCTGTGCTGATCAGTCCAAATTATTCTAAAGATTTTGTGATATTTTCTTTTGCTTCCTTTGACACAGTAGCAGCAGTTTTGTTGCAGAAGAATGATCAAGGGCAAGAGCAGCCTATTGCCTTCTTTAGCAAGGCGCTGAGAGATGCAGAGCTCCGATATGAGATCATGGAGAAGCAGGCTTATGCCTTGGTGAAAGCTCTCAAAGCTTTCAGGGTCTATGTCTTACACTCGAAGATCATTGCATATTTTCCTTCAACCTCTGTGAAGGACATTCTTATACAGCCTGACATAGATGGAAGAAGAGGTAAATGGATCGCTAAGATCCTAGAATTTGACCTGGAAATCAAGCCCACCAAGCTAATAAAAGGGCAGGGTTTGGCCAAGCTCATGGCCGAATCCAATTATAAAGCATTGGAAATCAATTTTATCAATGAACAAGATGAATCATCCAACAGGGGTTCCCAAAGCAGTGTGCCACTATCAGCATGCCCCTGGTACAAAGATATCTTGTATTTCCTGCAGGAGTTGAGACCACCTGATGGGATGGAAAAAAGTAAAGCCAGAGCTTTAAAGCTCAAAGCTGTCAGGTATTGTCTTATTGTCCAAGCGTTGTATTGGAAATACCCCTGGGGGGTATTACTGATGTGTCTGGACCCACACCAAGCCCAGAAGGTTATGAATGATTTCCATAGCGGTCTCTGTGGAGGCCATTATTTTTGGAAGACCACAGCTCACAAGATCCTCCGAGCTGGGTACTACTGGCCCACCTTATTTCCTGATGTCTGTAGGGAAATTAGAGCCTGCATCAAATGTCAGAAGTTCTCAGGGAAACAGCAGCTCAAATCCCTGCCATTGAAACCTGTGGTGGTCTCAGCGCCCTTTCAGTAGTGGGGGTTGGACTTCATTGGGGAAATTCATCCTCCCTCAAGTGGCCAGCATCGATGGATTCTGACAGCAACCGACTACTTCACTAAATGGATAGAAGTTGTCCCTACCAGAAGCACTTCCCACAAAGTAATCATCAGCTTCATGGAAGACATCATAGCTAGGTTTGGATGCCCTAGCAAAATTGTCACTGACAATGCTTCCCCATTTCGGTCTGAGCCTCTGATCAAATTTTGTGAACAATTTGGGATTTCACTGATCCACTCCACTCCCTACTATCCTCAGGGAAACGGACTGGTAGAATCCTCTAATAAAATCCTGATCAATCTTATCAAAAAGATATTAGAGGATAATAAAAGGGCCTGGGACTCAAAGCTCAAATTTGCACTTTGGGTCGATCGAGTGACAACAAAGAAATCCCTGGGTCTCTCACCCTTCCAGCTTGTTTATGGGATTGAGGTCGTCTTCCCTACTCAACTTTCCTTGCCTGTGGCGAATCTCCTCCAAGACTATGAGGGAGACCCTAACCATGTGCTCAGAAGAATTCATCAGATGGTGGAGGTGCAGAAAATTAGAGAGCAGGTCCTGGACAGAGCTTACCATCGACAGCAGAAAATCAAGCAGGCTTTCGACAGAAGGAACAAGAAGAAAGAGTTTGAGCAGGGTGATCTGGTGCTCAAATGGGATGCACCCAGGCAGGAAAAGGGCAAACACAGTAAATTCGATGCCCTTTGGTTTGGGCCTTTCAAGATCCTTGAAGTATTTTCTAACAACACTTACAGGTTGTAGGATCTGGAAGGCAATGAAGTTTTTAATGGCCCAGTCAATGGGCATTTCTTAAAGAAATGTTTTCTTTGAGCCGCAGTCGGCTCGTTTTGTTTTTGTAAATATTGTTTTTTGTTTTACTTTTCGGACTAATAAATGACTCCATAGCCCAACAGCAAAGGCACTAAGTCTGCAGAAGAGTTCTTAGAGCATCACAGGGACGACTCTATCCCCCATGGAGCCAAATGTTAGCGATATTTCTTGTTAAGGGGGTTGGGGTGTGAAAGGATGGGTTAAAACCCATTTGTCCTAAGTTTTGGGCAATAATGCGCCCATGATAAAAAGCACGCAAGTCCGAGCGGTCCAGATTCGCGTGCTCGGATCAACGGTGCGCGTTGGATTCCGGACCCCCATTGCCCTTCTACCTTTAAGCGGGGGGGGGGGTCCAGAATCGCAGGCGCACCTCTCCAACGGCTCAGATCAGCGTGCTCGGATCAACGACGATGAAGACCATTCCAGACCCCCCCTGCCTTTCTACCTTTAAGCGGAGGGGGGGGGCCTGGAATCCCACATGCAGTTTCCAACGGCCACGATCGAGGAGCCCAGATCAACGGCTCAGGCACGGCCCCGACTTTCTCGGCTGCCCTGTCTTTAACCCGCATGGGCCCACCTCCTGTCATGTCGTCCCTCTGTCCGTCTTTCCCTTGCCGCCATGTGTTACCGTTCACCTCTCTCTCACACTTCCAGATGGCCTCTCCCTCATCTCATCATCCATTTATCACTCACCACGTATCCTTCCCCTCCATGTCAGCCTTTCACCGCGTTAAATTCGCCTCGTCCATTCACCCGTTGTCTTTGTGTATATCCCTAGTGACTCATGTCAATCCCCCGTCACCTCTCTCACCTCTCATCGTCCTATTCTCTGTCCTCACAGTTGAGGCCCCGTCATTCCATAGATATACCTCACTTCCCACGCTGGTCTCCACAATCGTCCTGCAAACCCATCAGTTATTCCAGATGGCAATGCGAGAGGTCTCCCATATCCCAAAATGTTGAGTTGGCCCGGTCGTCTTCAATCCCAAGAAGCAGTTATTGAAGTGGTTGGTGGTGGTTAGACATCGTCTCCACCATAATGGGAAGTCCTGCATTGAATTAAAGACACGTCGATTCACCGTTGGAACTGTCAAATAATTGAGGTTGCGTCTGACATAAGTTGCACGATCTTTCAGATGTTGACTGTCAGAATCCATGCAGACGCAAAGCTTTCAATGCATTTTCTTGGTTCCGCTGCTATTGTTTTTTTGAGTATATGTAGGCATTTTGGCCATTTTTGTATCTATCGATGGTAGAGCTAAGCTCCCGACTGTAAAGTTTCAGCAAATACTCTGGTTTCCTGGTTATGCCTCTGTGTTTGAGACTTCTTGGTTTATGACAAACAGTTTTCCTTTTTCATATTTGTTTCATCTCATGCCGGAGTGTTCACAGTTGAATGATTCACATGGATTGTTGTAGTTATGCTATGATAAAGGATTTGCCGTGGCATCTTTGTACTCTCTGGTTCTCTGTGTTTGAATGTAAAAGGGTTTTGCGTTTGAATACATTCTTCTCCAATCTGTGATGGACCTGATGTTTATTATAGACCTTTGCACCATTCTTGCATAAGTCTTCCACCTGATCACCCTTTACTACGACTCACTGTTTGGAGTTTATCAAGACCTCACTCGTTCATGCATGCCTGGTCTGGTTTTTGAGTTGACACAATACTGTTTTGAGTCTTCCTCCATTTGATCACCCTTTAAACAAATCGTGACATTAAACTGATGGGCGTCGGGCTCTGCTCCTGCAAGCAATCCAGGAGTGACTTCCGTCGCCAACAGTATGGTTCTATCTCATGAGGATGATGAGATCCATGAGCATGTTTTCTACTATCTCAGTCAAAACCTAGTTGGTCCTGAACTTAAATACTCTCACGTAGAGAAGTTTTCCTTGGTTGTCGTACATGTGGTTCAGAGATTACAAAATTATATATTACTTTCCAAAACTATTGTGGCTGTAGATATCAATCCATTTCAATACGTCCTCACCAGGCATATCATAAGGGGGAAATACAATAAGTGGATTGTTATTTTGCAATAATTTGATCTTGATTTTGCTTCTACGAAATCTAAGAAATCGCTAGTTTTTTTCTGAATTGATATTGGACTTCCCTCGACTAGATGAGGAAATTTTTCATGACAATTCGTTCGTGGATGAACATATTTTTAATATCTCATATTTGAACCCCTAGTATGGAGACATTTTGATCTATCTTCAAACCTTGAAGCTACCCCAGCATCTCTCGAGAGACGATCGATGATGTATACATCATCAGGATAAAAACTACCTTATCATCGATGACACTTTGTATCGTTGAGGGGTAAATAATATTTTACGTACTCAAGAGGAGGTTGAAGTTGTTATCAATGATTTTCATAGTGGGGCATGTGGTATTCATTTATCTGGGCTTGCGACAACCCAAAATATATTGCAAGCCAATTATCTTTGGTCGTCAATTTTTAAATATTGCATTGAAGCGGTCAACAAGTGTCACCCTTTCTAGGTGTTCGCTTGGAAAATGAACTCGCACCCAACCCCTCTTCACCCAGTCATCACCATCAGTCCCTTCAACAAGTGTGGGGTATATTTTATGGACTGTAACCCAACCTCATCTAGGGAGCACCATCATATCATCGTGGTCATTGATTATTTTACTAAATGGGCAGAGGCCATGCATATCATTAAATCTTATGGTAATACTGCAACATTCTTTGTGTTCAACCATATTATAGCCTAGTTCATAATCCCAAGAGATATTTTCATTGATCATGGAAGTCACTTTCATAATGAAATTATGAAAGATTTAGCATCAAAATTGGGGTTTAAAAATGGTCATTCTTCTCGTTTCTATCCCTAGGAAAATGGACAAGTAGAGGTGGTGAATAAATATCTCAAGACCATTTTGTAGAAAATTGTCAGCCATAGTTGGTCTCACTAGCATCTAACGCTTTACCCTACACTTTAGGAATATTGAACCTTGGTAAATAATTCCATTGGTTTCTCTCCTTTTCAGTTAGTACATGGCATGGAGTCAATTCTTCTGATTGAATGTGAAATCCCTTCCCTTAAGTTGGAAATTGAGCTCCTACCTGATACATCCAATCTTGAAGAATGCCTCATGCACCTGGATCACCTCGATGAGAAGCATTGAGACACCTCTATGGATATCAAAGTGAATAAATGACGTGTTAAGGTTCAATATGATAAGTCTGTTTGTCCCTGACAGTACGTTGAGGGTGACTTGGTTATCCTTTATGACCAAGCCAAAGAACCGTTGGAGGTAGGTAAGTTCAACCCCATGTGTCACGATCCTTGTATCGTGTGATGTGTCTTAGAGAAAGGATCCTATGAATTAGAAGATTATGTAGGGAATATGTTGGATGAGCCCTGAAATGGGCTCTACCTTAAAAGTTATTATGCTTGAGCCCTCAGAATTTGGCGTGACCTTTGTATACTAGTGTATCTTAGTTTGTATACTTCTTTATCTTTTCCTTTGTGTCATCGTCTTGCTTATCAAGTTTTCCTTTGGTTTAAATATGTCAACGAAGTCTTGATTTTACTTAGGATTCGTATATGGTTCCAGTTGTCATACGTGGAACATGGCTTCCGTCGCTTGGTTCATTTACTCACCCGAGGGCCAACTGGTGTCTTCAGGTGGTGTTCATATGGAGCCATCAACGAATAATGTGGTTGAGTATAGCATCGTTATAGAGATATTACGCAACACCATTTCACATGGTGTTCGATCTTTAGAAGTTCGCCTGGAATCCCAGTTAGTCGTATGTCAGTTGAACGGCAGTTACCATGTGTGAGATCCTACTCTATTCTGACGATTCCTATGGGTACGACTTTTGAAACAATACTTTGATTTCATTACTTATAATCACATCCTTAGAAGTTATAATGATGTATCCAATGCATATGATAATTATATTTTAGATTGGAATTTTTCACATAACTAAGTAAAGAAAACACATTCATACATTTCCACATTGTAACATATATAAGTAAAGTCGAAGACCAAATTTTTTATATTTCATCCTTTCAAGTCCAAAAAAAATATGGTGTCATAGTACAAATGGGGCTCACACCCTCAAAATACATATATGGCTGATACATACCATGACCATGGCATATACTCTTGTGGTGTCGGATGTGTATCATGATAGCACACTATGGCGTTTGCAAGACATTGGAAGAGTCGCACCCATGCACGGCGTACATCCACCACATGTCGTTGCATCACCTCTGGCATATCCTCCACTTGAACCATAGGAATCATGTCCATCAATTGATACAAGTTCCCCTACACATTATGTATCACTCTCCCTACATCCCCGCCTACTATATCATCTCCTTGGCCCCTTCATTTATGTCGTGGAAATACCTATGGTCATCGCGGACCTACGTCTGTGTAACAAAACAATTGTTAATACTTGATGCCATGCAAAAATATTTTCGTTTTTTATTTTTCCTTTATCAAAATTGAAAAACACAAAAAATGAAATATATAAAATCATTTCTTACCAATATCACGATAGGCGTAACCTGGTGGAAAATCCATGTCAGGATCCCCTCTGTAGACGATCCCTCTGTAAGGATAGTCGTCAATGGCTATGACTTGTTGGGGCCACCAAAAAAATAACTCATCATTGTAGGGGTTTGAAACCCTACCACCTCCTAGTCGCCTCATCATGTCAATCCACCATGACATGGCTGGATCTTGTAGTTTGTGTGGAGTAATCTCTACTCAGGGCTCAAACCTAGAACCCTCTCAAAGAAAAAACTACAAAGTATGGATGCAAATATGAAATTTCTCATTCGCCCTTGTTTGTAATCTATCAATTGGCTCTTCATGTTATCCAGCAATGAGGTACACCAGACATAAAAATTGGGTCTTAAACACTCCACTGCATATAAAATGAGTGGCATGGATACCTGGTGCAATGAGGTTGACCCCGAAATTTGTGTGAGTACAAGCACGATAATATTTAAACTCAGGTTCTCAATTGCCCTGATAAGGAGTTGGCTCCCTACTTTATCTTTACCTACAACACAGTGGGTGTCAATGTACTCCTCCATAGTCATACCACCATCGGCCCCTCGGGACTTGAGATTCAATACCTTTCCCCGATGAGAAAATCTTGTGATAAAGTATATATAGTCCACTTAAATCCTCAATGGTTTCACATCGAGATTGAAGGACTTTGTCTCCGAATCCCAGTAGTTTACCAGTAACTGGATTAACCTCACCTAAGCCCTCATTCCTTTGAGAGCCCAAAATTTATAAAGGCCACATCATTTTAAAGCTTGTTGGTCCCTTGCATCTCTTCCCAATGTTGCATCTATCTCCTCATGCTCCCTTTCCCTCCATTCAATAACCATCCTGGAAAGGAAAGACCATTTTTTTTAGTTAAAACCCTTTCAAAATATTTTTCACGTACTTGTATGCGGGATAACTTGATAACAGTCATGTATAGGGCTTCATATACATGTGAAAGATTCACTTTGCCTGTGTATATGGGGTCATATACATGACCCGATGATATGTCACCCGTGTACACCCTAGTTTCCATATAACACCCTCTTATACTCAAAAAATGGGAACTAAAACTATAATTTTAACCATTGAAATTGAAGGAGAGGGGATGGGCACCTACTTGTCCAGATGGTTGTTGATTTCATTGATCGTAGCTCCCAAAATCAACACTTGAATATCGTGGGGAAAATGGCCTAAAATGCACTATGTGGGTGAAAAAACTCAAATGTTATGGTAAAATGTTATATTTTTACTACTAGTAGAAATATTTTACCCACTTTCTATAGTTATTTTCTAGTTTTTGACCTTATGGACTAATAGCGTCGTGGAAAGACTTGGTTTTTAGTGGTTTTTTCCAGGATTTTTTTATGGTTTCTAGCGTCGTACCACTCGTTCATGACTTCAACAGTTATATTCTTTCATCGGTATACAGGATAGGTTTTCACTATGTTTTGCATTCTTGCATCATCTTATGACCGTAATCCATACACTATAGGTACAAACCCATTTATTAGTGACACGAAAATTTCTCACTGCTACCGAAAGTGTCATTATTAAGTGGTAGAGACTTACCAAACATGGGTAACCTAGTTAGAACCTTTGTGTCATATGGTTCCCATGCAGAAGTTATCCATAGGACTAGGAGTTCCTTATAGTCCCATCATGACTTTGCATTCGAACCACATATTATTAATCACAAGCATTCTGACCATTACCTATGGGACTCCCCAAGTCTTGGTTAAGTTCTTTTCTAACTCCTAAAAAAATGAAAATATTATCGAGTGAACTTTCTCTTGTTGGAAGATTTTTTGTTGTCATTGATGTCAACCCTAGTCATTGGTTTTGGACCGCAAGTTTGATGAAGGTATTTGGACATGAAGGAAAATGAACATGTAGACACAACACCCATGGATGGATAGTATACATCATTTTGTTTCTGGTGGTAGGTGGCATGTCACGTGGATCCTCATGGTTGAGGAGAAATGAATCTTTGAATATGACAAAGTGAATTGAAGAAGGAAGTACGGGTCGGCCCTGAAGATAATTAAAGAAAATAATTACAAAATAAGAAATTGTCAGGTCGGCCCTAATGTTAAAAGGAAGTGACATAAAGGGTATAAATGCATATCATTGTACATTCATTTTATATGCAAGTTGAATTTCAGAGGAAATCTGAAGTAAAGAAGGTCGGATTTCAAGGGAGGATGAAGCATTTTGGTGATGTGTTCTAAGGTATGTTATTTACAACTCATCTTACCATTTTCACTATAACTTTATTTATAGAAATATTCAGATGGTTAAATTGATATGGTATTGAGAATACATATCTAGGTACCTATGGTAAAAAATTCATCTCTTTATTCGCTATAATTTTGGAGATACACTCTGTGGAAGATAGGGTTTTTGACTTGTCCTGAAGCTAGTCAATAAATAGGTGTTCCAAGTAAAACAGGCATAACTTCTTCATATAGAATCCAAATTAAGTGAGACCAATTTGATTGGAAATAGTACGGGATTTAGTTTCTTTTGTGTGAGTTTCAAAATATGATGTTACATATTGAGCGCAGGGCATTCTGTGCAAGTTCTCTCTCCTGAATAAACCAAAATTGAATAATGTCTACCATTATCTCTATAACTTATTTTTGGGAAACTTGGAGGAGTTTCAGAGAATACATTGAGTAATATTATCTACAGTATCAAACTATTCCAAGAATTCAATAATTTCATAAGTTTAAGAAGTCTCGGAATTTTAAGAAGTCTCAGGAAGCATTATCAGGTTCTATGTAATGGTTGGTTGATGGTGATGATTTAATGTAAAGTTTTATTATCTCTCATATATTCTTGGGTGGAAGTAAGGGGAAAGGATGGATAGGTCAACCCTATCTTGATATTGGAGGATTGTATCTTCCTCTTGGAGTTTTATCCTTCCCTTTATATTTGGAAGTTGTAGCTACCTTCGGAAGTCATTACTTCCTTTGAACAATAACTATTGATTATTTCTCATATATTGTGCATGGTGTATTGTGGTGTATTGGTGTAACTCTTATACTATTGTTCATTTCTCATTGGATATAATTGAATTGTTTAAGTATAAGTTGAAAAAGGTTTTAAATTGCACTTGATACTGATTCACCCCCCTCTTAGTATCAACATCTCTTTCACACTCGTTAAATGGTTTTGAAAGGACGTCTATTTGGTATAAGTGTAACCCTTTTCCAGACCAAATAGACTACTTATGAAAAAGGAATACTCTAGTCACCATTGGCTAGAAGAGCTCTCCTCGGTATTTCTTATACTTTTTTGGGCCTAGGGGACTAAATCTACAAAAAAGGACATTTTTTGGAGTTAAGTTGTAATTGCATCCCATCATCATGCTTGTATTGTTGATTCTATTATCGGTTCCCGCTTTCTCGTTATAAGCCTCTTACCTTTGTAATCTACATCACTAGCTAAGCAATGCCTTCCATATATCCTTTGCATATTGACACATTGTACCCTCAGAGGAAACATTCACTTGAGTGTCCATACCCCACATGCACTTCCTTTCATTGAGCATAGGTATGTTCCACTACTTGGAACTAGTTTCTTACTCCTAACACTCGTTTCCTCTCCTGTATCATAGCATTTATTTGCCTATGAAAAAACCAAAAAAAGGAGGGCGGGAAAAGAATGTTATCTCATATCGGCAACAATCATGTCACCTTTGAACAGAGCACAAAATTTTTATTTCATTTTCATCCAAAGTTTGGGTTAGCATGACCTTAGGAAGTTGAGCTCATTACTTATAGTTTACTCCCCCGACTCATTATTCTTCCAACCCCTATGGAGAATTTGTTGATGCCTCCTGCATCACAAATTTCTATCAATGATCATCATCAAGTCTATGTTTCCTGAGTTATCCATATGTCACATGCTCTTGTTCAAAGGAATTCTATAATCTTGTGTCGACCATTTATCAGAAATATTAACTTTGCATGTCGACCATACCCTCAGTGTAACTTAGAGTCACATGAAGTTGTTGTCCTACCGTGCACCTTAGGCCTACTTTCATTATGGGTAGGTAATCTTGAACCCAACAGATGACATTTCCTCATTGGTCACTGACTCGAGGGTTTCCCTTGTGTTCGTCGGCAAGAAATCTAATCACACATTGGGATTCATGCAGTGTCTTGTATTCCATTATCCTTATTAGTGGTTTCCTCTCCTTTGTCAGCAGTTTTCCTTATTGGATGATATTCAGAGGGTCTCTTTCATGTACTACTTGCATCCGGTGCATGTGAAGGATGCACATGGTCATTGGTTCGTGAACATCTTATTCATCCAAGCTCCTCCTAATCATCAAACTATTTATTTGTACCTCGTGTTGTATGATGATTCCCTAATTCTCTCCTTTCAGCAGATCTCCTTCCATTGACTTCGGCTAATCTATTCTGGAAATAAGACCTAGATTCCTATGAGTACCTAGAGGCTTACAGTCACCAGTGGTAGGTTCTCCCACCATCAATAGTTGGGAATACATTAATGTCTCCTAATCGATGGATTCTTAAAGTATTCAGCCTCAACACCCTTATTCACACTTGTAGGATGTACTTGGTTCCTTGATACCTACTTTCATTATCGTTGGGTTATCTCATTTTTTTAATGGTATACCTTAATGATCGGTAATCAAACGAAGTCTCATTTTGTTCGACATCAACTCCTCTATTTGAATGATGTAGACTTGAACCTTCAGCGGATAGTGTAGAAAACCTCCAGCTTACAGTAGCATCATTCGTTATATGTTGTTGTATTTCATTGGACCAATACCTATATGACTTCAATGATCATGGGAGATCATATTGTACTCCATTGTATACAGATATCTTCAGTTGATTTTGAGACTGGATTCCACTATGTATTGTTCGTGACTATGACAGCCTATGGCATATGTCCGCTTTGTATTTCCTATTCATGGCCATGAACAGTTATTTGATATATTTCCACATGGATATGCAATGTAATTCAAAATGGTAGCCATGTGTATAAATTCATTATGGATTGTAATATTATTATGAGAAAATAGCACTTCCAGTTGAGTCTTCATTACTCCACTTTTGGGAATTATATTGTATTTCATCCATCGCAAATAGTCCTCTAACCTCACACATTAGGGGGCATCTGTTATAGTAAATTTTACCTCACTCCATGAAACTTGCTTGGATGGCCTTCCATTACACTCTGTAGACTTGAAGTCCCCTTTTTGTTCATTCCAGAGCCAAAAATGCACATTTTTCCACATATTATACGTGCCCTCTCAATTATACAACAAGCGTATACGTAGGTTTCTCCACTACAGCCCGCATACATCAGGTTTAGTGCTCAGAAATTAAAAACTATGTCGGGTTTCCATGCCATGTCATGAGATCCATGATCCTTGACTTTCCATATACTAGAAATGCTTTGAATCAACCCTTCAGTTCCATTTGAAGGCTACAAATTGATCCATATACAAGCCTTGAAGACAATTCAACACTTCAACTTTGAGAGAAAAGACACTCTAGATAAATTTCACTTCATATTGAGTTTGCATCCCTTTGTCCTTGAAATCATGAACTTATTTTGTCCAGCCCCCAAGATCTTCCTTCTTTGTGATGGAGAAACTCATTAACTCCTATATATGAGCTTGCCTTTATGGAGGATTGAAGTGGTGGAGGCCCAGCTGGAGGTACTTAGTTTCTCGGTTTCGATATGTGTCGTTACATAAGCTTATCACATATGTAATTCTGTTGATTATTTAATAGAAACTCTTTTCTTGTCTAATTGATATCTTGCAAATATTTGAATCACTATTCCATGGGCGTAGTTTTCATGTATTTTAATGGATTATGCTAATTTATATGTTGACATTATATATTATCACCATATGCTTGCGTATATCAGTTGTTGAGGACAAGTTGCAGGTATAAATATTTGGGTCATGTGCTCAATGGTGGTCTTCTTCGAACATCAGTACGAGGTAAGCTCTTAGCCTTGTCTTGTTAGCATTTCATTTATATAGCATACTTGGGATTAGAGTAGATTTATGGGTGTCTTTTTTTCTGTTGTGGTTTACCCCTAGCCATAGAGAGATTTTCCTCATAACAAGAAGATTCAAGGAAGTTGAAGATATCAAAGAATGAAGATGAGTGCACAATAGAGGGACCAGAAATGCAGTCAACTATCTATGTGAATCCCTTAAGAATGTGCAAATTGAACATTGGTACATAATAAAATCCTAAGTTTGTGCACATAGGAGATTACTGGAGCGAGGAAACGGTTGAGAAGCTTGTTGAATTACTGCATGAGTACTAGGATTTGTTTCCAATGATGTTCTCAGATATGAAAGGAATCACTAGATAATTAGGAGAAATGAAGATTCCATTAAAGTCAGATGTGAAACATGTGCGACAGAGACCCTACAGAATGAACCCAAAATTTAAGCAAAAGTTAAAAGAAGAGAGACAGAATGTTAGAGGTTGGAATTATAGAACCTGTTGAAGAATCAGAGTGGATCATCCCAATGGTAGTTCAAGACAAGAAAAAAAGAAGAATTAGGATATCCATAGATCTAACAAATTTGAACGATACATGTTTACACGACCCTTTTCCTACCCCATTTATAAATCAAGTGTTGGAGAATGTAGGGGGTCAACAGGATTAGACTTTTATAGATGGATTATCATGATACCATCAGATCAGGATTGTGCAAGAAGAATGATATAATACAACCTTTTTGATAGAATGGGGTTGTTACCAGTACACAGTGATGCAATTTGGGTTGAAGAATGCACCAGTGATATTTTCGAGAGTAGTTTTCGCAGCCTTCAAATAATTCATTCATAAGTTCTTAGAAGTGTACTTAGATGAATGGATAGTCTTTAGTCTATTGAAAGATCACGTTGAAATTTTTTGCTTAATGTTGGATAAGTGTAGTAAATACTATATCTCATTGAATATGAAGAAATGCATTTTGTGTGCACCTTTTGTAAATTTGTTGGGCCATGTGGTGTGTAAACAGGGATTGCTATTGGACCCTACAAAGATAGTTGTGATTGTTGATTTTCCACCATCGACTTCGATGTGATAGTTGAAATCCACATTGGTTCATATAGGATATTATACAAAGTTCATCAACGGATATGTGTAGATCACAACCCCTATGGAGAAGTTGTTGAAGAAGGAAATTAAGTATCAGTGGAATGACGAATGTTAGAAGAGTCTGGATACACTGAAACGGAATATGGTCACCACACCAATTTTAGTTTTTCTTGACTGGAGCAAGGAATTTCATGTTCATGTGGATGCCTCGTCTATAACTTTAGGATTAATTTTGGCACAACCAGGTGAAGGAGATATAGACCATCCAATTGCATTAGCCAGCAAAAAGTTATCATCTATAGAGAAGAACTATACTATGATAGAACAAGAAGGTTTGGCAATGGTATATGCCTTGCAAAAGTTCCAACATTAACTACTTGGATCTCACTTCAAGATGTATACAGACCACTATGTGCTGAGATACCTAGTGAACAAGACAGTGTAGGGGGGACGAATATTCGAATGGATTTTGTTGTTCCAGGAATATGACTTTGAGGTGATCGTGAAAATAGGAAAGATTAACTCGTGACAAGATCACTTGTCGTGCATACTGTCAGGAGAAGATGTAGGGAACTTGGATGACAGTTTACCAGATGCACACATGTTTGTAATTCAAATGGTGGATGATTATTTTGTAGACATAATTCAGTTTTTGGGCACATGAGCAACTCCATCAAACTACACGGTGGCACAGAAGAAGCAGCTAGTAGCGAAGGAAGCAGACTACCATCTGATAGCAAGAAATTTGTATAATTTAGATGTAGATGGTATTCTGCAACGTTGTGTATTGGAGAATTAAAGAAATATGGTATTGTGTGAGGCACGTGAAGGGGTTGCAGGAATTCAATATGCAGGAAAGGAAACATATCAGAATATTTTGTGCGTCAGATTATGGTGGCCTACCCTACATTATGGTGGGATCTAGGTACATAATTACTACGATAGAATACTTAACCAGATGGTCCGAGGTAGAACTTGTTAGAGACTGCAGCACAAAGATAGTTGCACGATTTTTGTTTGAAAATTTAGTCACAAGGTTTGGATTCCCAAGGATACTTATGAGTGATCATGGAGCTCACTTTATGAATATGACTATTGCAGCATTAATAGAGGAGTTTCAAATTCATCATCAGAAGAGTACACCATACCATTCTCAGGAAAATGGTACAGTAGAATCCTTCAATAATATTCTGGAACATGCACTGACAAAGGTTTGCAATTTTAAGTCAGGATGACTGGGACTTGAATATTTCAGCAGTCTTATGGGCATATAGGACTACAAGCAATAAGCTGACAAGACAGATTCCATTTAGTTTGACATATGGGCAAGAAGTTTTTGTGCTATTGGAATTCATAGTATCAAGTCTTTGCATTTTTGCGATGACAAATCTTACATATTTAGTCACAGTGGAAAAGAGACTGTCATAACTTATGGAATTAGAAGAAGATCATTTTGTCCTAGGTTTCCATCAGGAGGTACATAAAGTGAGCAAGAAATCTTGGCATGACAGACATATCAAACAAAATAAGTTTCAGACAGGTGACTTAGTATTACTCTATGAAATCAATTTTCTATGGCATCCAAGGAAGTTTTGGATGCATTGGTTAGGACCATACATGATAAGGTTCATGACAGAGGCAGGTGTTGTTTAGCTGGAGAAGTTGGATGGAGAATTTATGGAAGAAATGGTTAACGGTAGTCGGTTGAAACTGTACACGGAAAGCCATGCTTTTGTGCACTAGTCCAAACTACACAAAATATGTACCATAGAACTTGTACTATAGTGTATCATAGCAAGAAAACAGAAAAGAAGAAAAATAAATAGAAAGTGTTCGAAGTAAGAGACAAAAGGTTGGAAGGAATCATAGAAGTATTGTTCAAACAGTTAGTCCAGAGAACATCACAAAATGAAGTAAACAAGGAGGATGAGTGTGAAAGAAGGAATATTGGAATGCGACAGAAGTAGATGAAGAAACCGGGAAAATAATTTAAGAATATCCATGACGATACATGCAATAAAGAGAGAACATGAAGGTGAAGTAGTGACACCGCTTAGCCATAAATGAATATCAGAAAGAAGATTTTGACGGGTTAGAGAATCTAATGGATAATTCGTTGAAGATATGGAGTTAATGGAGTGTTAAGGTAGGTGATGAATGCTAAGGCAAGTGGGTTAGACTATAATTTTGAGCTCGAATGAGTTTAGAAACAACTAGAAACCTAGGT
This sequence comes from Picea engelmannii, assembly GCA_009831015.1. Lineage (NCBI taxonomy): Eukaryota > Viridiplantae > Streptophyta > Pinopsida > Pinales > Pinaceae > Picea > Picea engelmannii. Next base: position 47,356 of record ML809609.1, on the reverse strand, counting down.
ATAAAAGTAGTTGAAGGGTCAAATGGCTTAATTTATTGTCATTTGCATGTCCATAGAGAACGGAGAAAGAAAAAAGCATAGAGCCAAGTATAGCCGAAGAAGTTAGTTTCAAAGAAGAATTGTAGAGAACAATGGCACCACCCAAGGCAGTAGTGAAATCAACATCAGCACCAAATAAACAATGGAGTAAGACACCAATAGTATCGGTATAGGTAGAGACTCTAGGAGCATCAGGGTAAGAGCCAATTTTGGCCAACTTTCTAAGAGAATACATACCACCCAGGAAGGGTACAGTGAAGCCAATCATCTTGTCGAAAGATGCTAAGTATGAGCTTGTGGAGCCATAAATTCCACTAGGAGTAATATTTGAAGGAGACATGTTAGGTGTAGTGCCGAGTCTAAATTGCATATATCGTGATCTGGAAAACAAGAAGAAATTCTCAGAATTAGCACCCATAAACTATTTGTGGAAATCCATCAATCCATAGACATCATTTATCAGATTCAATCCAAATACATGGTCAGTCGGATTGGGAAAATTGGGAATCATGAACTTGTTATAGATCCTGCATTTTGTTAGGAGCAATGAGATAAACGTGTGTGTGAAGATACTATTAAGTTGTGTTCATGGAAGACACCTATGGTTGGATAGACTCATTTATATTGATACAGATCTAATCGCATGAATCACAGGGTTTCCCACGGTAGGAGAGGACCCATCAATATTGTTTATAGAAAAGTCTAATGAAAACAAATTGTCGGAGAAGATGAAGGAGAAGTTTGGTACGTTAAGAGCAGCCCAGGACTTGACGTAGAAAGAATCAATGAAAAATGCCTCAAGTTCACAATGCAAGTGTTAGCTTGCAAATTGTTGAGAAATTTTTGCGGAGATCAAGTTCCAGTAGGAATGATAGCAGTGGTAGAAAAGTGTGTCGAAGGTGTGCAGATGAGCTTGGAGACTTTCCTAGTCAACCAGTTTTTGATAGACTACAGGGAAGTGCAAGATAGAGGTATGGAGTTTCACTATGCATGGTTATTGATATTAATATCACAGTGGCATGGAGGGAGCTGAAGGACTCACAATTTTTTTCAACGACCAATAATCCATATTTGGTCACGAGTTACATGAACTTGTGGCATACTATGCACAAGGAGAGACAACTAGAAAACAATATTCACTTCTACGTATATAAGGAAAACATTAGGGAAATCATTCAGAGGACCGTGCATACCACCATAGGTGGTAGAATCATACAATCCAGCTACCTAATTTAAGGCAGGGCATCATCACATGTATATCCAAGTGAAGAAGGACCCAAGTCAGGAATGACTTCCTACACGATATCATGTCTCTAAGGAAGCAATGGGACACATAATGGAAGATTGGGATGATGATTGGAAGATTTCACCAACCTGAAGAAATATTAAGTGGAGAAGAAGAATAATAAACATCTCGCCAACTGATGAAATATCCAAAGAAACTAGAGACGCAAGCACTCGAGACTAACAAAATATCAAGTGGAGAAGAATAAGAGGAACCAAAAAATGACAAAGGGAATACTACACTGTACCCAGGAGAGAAGAGGAAAGATATCGACGAAGAAAAATTAGTGCCATGGCATAATAAGAGGAAGGTTGTGAAGGTATCAAATCCACAAGCACTTATAGAGGAGGACTTGGATAAAATTGCAAACCAAGTTAAGGAAGCAACAAATGAATCTTTTGAGAGCACAGAAAAATAGCAAGAGGAAAGGCATTTGTATATGAAATAATAGATTCTTGTGTTGCGACAATTTTTGGAGACCATTAAAATTGCAATAGTCAAAATAGGACAACAAGTGCAAGCAGATAATACAGTGTGGACAACTGAGATGCAACATATGACATCTATTGTATAAAGAGAAAGATGTGTAATGAAGATAGAGATGGGAGCCTTAGGGTTTCCCATGGAAGAATTGAAAGAGCAAGCCAAGGCAATAAGTCATATTGACTTAGTGGTATCTCAGTTACCTATATAAATTTTGTATGGATTACAATCGAGCGTGACAGAGGAACTTCAAGTGCACGCAGTATCAACCTCGTTGGATATGACAAAGATAGTCACAGATAAGGACATTTTGCAAGAATAATATGACCAACTCAGGCAGGAATGGGACAAGGAAACACACAAGGAATAGAGAGTTAAATTATAATACCCCTAAGTCGAACCCCAGTTGAAATGTAATTACAAGTATGTGTATAGGTTGGTGAGCCAAGAACCTTTTTTTGGCCAAAGAGCATGTTTTGTATTGTGTATTTTCACTTGAAATTAATGAAAGAAAACATGACTACATACAGAGCATCCTAACAAGAATAGTAAGGGGGATAAACTCCACTAGAATGGGAAAGGGGGGATAAGAGTCTATAAAAGGGGCTAAGATAAGGGGGCTTAATCCAAAAAGGAATATTTTATCAATATTCCTAATGTTAAAGTCTAAAGTAGGGGATAATGCATTTTATCCTAAGTCCCTATGAGGAAACGTATCACCGTGTGAGGGAACCATGTGTGGCCCATGTAGTTTCCAACATGACAAGTGTCAATTTGGGAACATGCACATAATTTTGGGGGACTTTATCTCATTCATCCACCATTCAATCATTATTTTCCCACCTCACCTTGTTTTTTTCATCCAGACTTTCATGTTTCCATTACCGTACATGTACCTATACTAGGGAGAGCATAGGATTTTGTTGAAGAGCGTCGAAAGAGAATTGTTAAGTTGAAGAGGCGGGTTTCTAGGCCCGTGTGCATTATCTCCAGGTGAGAGAATTGCAGGGAATTGAATTCTAAGTGATTCCAACTGATCTTCACAGAACTCTGATTATTCATGTACGTCTTGTTTTTGAAGCCTGAAGGAAGTGCTAAGCAATAGGGAGCACACTTCCTAGGTGGGAAAATCATGTGGGGAAAGTGGATTATGTGGAACTTGGCACATGTATTGAGATATTTTTGTTGCTAAGAGACCTCCAGAGATAGATCTTCCTTGCCCTAGTGGATTTCAAGCCTAGCTCGGGGGTGACTTGTTCTCAGTTTGTGGGGACCAATGTCTAAGGTTGGGAGGAAAGTGAAAGGTATGCATGTAGTTGGTGTTTATTTCATGAGAAAAGTATATATCATGTGCTTATTTCAATTACTGTGTGTGTAATTATGAGTTTTTTATTATGGAATCTTTGTTTTTAATTCGATGTATGAATTATTGTTGTTGTGTGTTGTTTTTATTCTGCATAACTCTGCAGAAATATTGTGTTGAGTATTTAAAGTGTGAAAAATACTATGAATTCTGGGCATAATTAATTGTTATTCGTAATACCGTTTAAGTAATTTTCCCTTTAAAAATCGTATAAAATTGCATAGATGATGTAAACTGGTGATTATATCATGGGTTCCATAATTATCATTATCTTGAGCATATTGGCGATGAGACTGGTTCAATAATGGAGTTTGTAATTGTAATACCCTGAAAATGTTTATCAACGGCTCTGTTTATATCTTCGACTGTCTATGTAGAATTAATAATTGTACATGTGATAAGTGGGGTAATTACCCATCTAGTTATAAGCAAATTTAAGTGAGTAAAACTCGGTATTTTGGGTTGGAAAGGCCTTGAACAGCTGCAGATAGTGTGTCGGGAGCAAATTTCTCATCCTTACATCATCTTGAGAAAATATTAAAAGTTTGGGGCAAGTTTTACAACCTCTATATGGTCCTAAGAGTCTTAGGAAATCCTCAAAGAAAACTCAGCATTAAAGACTATATTCATACTAATTTAAGTAAGTTAATCAGTGACATGTATTTCATGTTAGTCCATGTGGAGGGTCCATGAGGAGAGTGGCCCGTGGTGCCATGTGACATGGTGTTAAGGTCTTTGGGGAAAAGAAGGGTGGCATGGTCTGAGTGTCACGTCTCAATCCAAGTGACAACACTGAGTAGGTCCACGTGTGTATCGTGCAGGTAGTGAACTTAGGAGCATGGTGGGTTCACAGATATGGGATGATGAGATGAATTAGTTTGTGAGTCCACGATTTCGCAAGTCCGCCTACCTGTGAACCCGATAGGATCACAAAATAATCTAATTGTTGATAATTTTCATATTGGCTTATGAAGGGGTGGTACATATGTGTACATCCACAAGTGTGTGAATCCATGAATGAAAAAGAAGCTAAGTGTTGGGGAGATGGGTTCATGAAATGTACGATTATATACCATGAGTCCACAAGACCACCACTCGCGAGTCTGTGAATACAATAAGGTTGTTAGAAGAAGAAAAAATAAATGATTGGGGCACGAGGATATGTCAGAATGCATATGGAAAATATTGAGCATGCGTATAACATGCATATAGGCTTATTATAGTTTGTTATTGGTTGTAAAATATTGTGATTTCATGAATCATATGGTTAATTATGATCTAAGTATAGCAGCATAAGTAAAATGTTGATGACATGGATTACATATTACCTTATGAGAATAAGATAGAATGGTTAATGAAATTGTTGCTTATGTATGTAGTAAACGAAGTACTGGGACATATCTAGATGACCAATAGGACAGACTGACATCCATAGGCAGATGGTAACCATAGGAATATGACTTGGTGTGCTCAAGTTGTAGTGAGAGGGAATATGGAAAAAGGATTCCCTTCATAAAAAGGTTTGTTGACCAAGAATGGTTTGAGGCATGAAGAGAATATTGATTAGTTGTTGTGTTTCCTGGAGCACTGTTGAAATTGTCATATTGTATTTTGGGCAGTTACATACTTTTATATCACTTTAGGAAATAGTGTTGTTTTGTTGGTTGTTGTCATATGGAAAGGGAAACATAGTTATGAATATGTCTGCAAGACTTTCCATTTGAATATCATGTGGATGACTATAACTTTTTTTTAAAGAAGACTGATATCAATATCAAATAAAAATGAAATAACAATATGAAATGGTGCAAGCAATGCATATGCATAATACATACATAGATATACTTATATGCTTGAAATCATGACATGAATACCTAAGTAATAATCCAGTAAGGCAAGGAGTATGTTTTCTTGGATTGAATAATGCCATGGATGGATTCCTGACCCTATGTCGGAAGGGTCTAATTTGTCTCGATCAAATAATAGCTTGAGGGGGATGTGTTCCTTTCCTCGAGAAAATTTTGTATAAAATGATGAGAGAGAAAAGGAGCAGGGATGATTTGTTGTGATGATAAAAGGAAACATGGTTATGCCTTTGAGGATTGCATGACAAAAACTATGAATAATCATGAGTAAAAATAATTGGTAAAAAAAATATGCAAGTGTGCCCAAGGTAGACACATAGAACACTACTACATGTGGTTAAATGTATGAAAGAACATTTTGAAAGCAAGTTGATAACCTAATGATACAGGTTTGAAAATGCAAATTTGAAATCCATAATGAAAATGCAAGCTTATATTCCTTGTGGAATATTGGATAGAACTATAAAATAATGAAGTTGAGGCTAACTCAAGAATGGAGGTCATGTTGAACTGTTTGGATATGCAACAAGAGAGTTGCATGTTGAAGAGGTTCCTATGGAGGAACTGTGTAAAGAAATCTGCCAGGAGAACAAAGCTATAACCTTAATGACTGCTAAGAATTGAGCAGCAGGATGCAAAATATAATTATATAAGAATCTTGGATTACATTTTAAAATATCATGCATGAGTACCAAGACCTACATATGAATGAGTACCAATTTGTTCTCTAGTTGGGAAATGTGTGGAATGCACAAGTTCATGATTCATTATGAACAAGAATCGTGTTGATGTATCATGTTGAATTATCCAAGAAGTTCAAGGTGAACATGACAAAGACTGCTCAAGAGATAAAACAAGCAGATCCCAGGAGGGATAAATTGTAAAAGAAAAGAAGGAGAAAATGATTAATAATTCTTGCACTATGAAACTCTGAATAATAAGACAATTGTATGCTTAAAAAGGACAATTGTGAAAATAAATACAGTTAGTAACTGAAAGATACAATATTGAATGTTTTTAAATGAATGATATTGGTTAAGCTATAGTGTGTGAAGGCAATGAGGCCTTGAAATTAATTCAGCTAGGTTGAACTTTCTCGGGTGGGAGAATCCCTTCACTTCTTTCTTGTTGTCTATTATGTTTCTCTAAAATGAGAAACCAATATGCTAATGAATGTAGATATTTTGGCATGAGAATGTTGAGAGATGTAGTTGAAACTTGATTGTGGTTTCACTCATCAAAACATTAGGGACAATGTGATGGAGTGCATATACGTATGCTTTCATATATGAAAATTTTTTATCCAAATAAATGTTATGGTACATGCATTTTATTTTACATGACAACTATTGTAAAATGCAAATGTGGTGATGTATTTCACGTATAGAGAAGATTGGAACTATTACGGGACGACAACTGCCAATAATGAACAACCTCGGAAATAAGTGAATGCAAGAAGGTTGTTGATAAAAGAAAAAATTGCGAAAGGAATTTTAGAATTCCCCGGGAAGCACCACTAAAGAGGTAATAGTAGAGAAAGTGTTGGCAGCCAGAACATGTATACAGATTTAATTCCCATGTGACATGAGAGGTAAAAGGGAATTGGTTGATACTCCCTTCTAAAATAGTCTGTGTTTTGATGGTATGCATGTGATATGAATGGTTTTTATATGTCAATGATACCCAAGTAGGGTATGATTTGGGAAGAAAAACCCGCATGATGGAGGTGTGAACCTATGATAGTCGAGCATGATTGAAATCCTTGGGAAAATGAATGAACAAATATATTTCATGAATACATTTCCAATCAAGGAGTGATTGGGAACAAAAGTGCTCAAAGGTAGCATGATGATGTAATGCATTAAGGATATACATGTGATAAGAGAGTGAGTATATATATAGGATTGCCCATTGTGGAAGAAGTATCTTCCAGTTCTCTGTGGAATTGCAAAATGGTAAAGAGAGGAATTGGGTGGCCATAAACATCGAAACCCTAGTGACCAATGAACAAAGAATGCTTGAATGCATTCATGTGAACCTTTTAGTTTCATGTATGTGATTTGAGATCGTGATCAGTTGAAGTAGGAAAACACAATCATGTTGTAAAAATAAATGTGTATAAGGAACCATGTGGTAAAAGATTGTTTGAGTTCCAACCCACCAAGGAAAAGTGTCTAATATGAAAAGTAATAATCTGAAAATCAATGCGAGGGTGCATTATGTGTGAATGTGGTCATGGATATTGGCACATTGATAAAGTTCATTTGATGTTTGATTGCATTTTGAAAGGTTTGGTATGCTAAAATAATGCATTTGTAAGGAATGGTATTTCCTTCTTGAGTAGATGAATTTGATTGATAGTATGCACAGTTCTGAAATTGTCTGTGAGATACTACAAGTGTGCAATGAAAATATAATTATATAATTTGCATGAGAACTAACAATTTTCTTGACTGATTGAAGTGGAAATTATAGGAAGAAAGTTATGGGCATGGCACCGTTGTAATTCCATGAGGAAGATCAATTCATGTTGATTATAAAAGAGCCAAACTAACATGAGAAAGATATCTCAAGCTTGTGAATTTGGTTCCTATATGGAACAGATCTGAAAATGAAAATCTTAATTGTTGAACATGCACATGCAGAGAATGATAATTGTGTTCTATCAAATCAATGGTTTAATAGTTGTGATTGAATTGCTAAGAGTAGACAATTCTGAAATTGCTTGTGAGCCTCTGTAAGTATTACAATAGATTTTTATGGTACATGAAATAATAATAATATATTAGATGAATGCAATATGACAGCATTGCAGAAAAAGTGGTCTCAAGTATGGTGTTGCAGAGAGCCATCATAAAAATGGATTGCTATAGTAGGAAAACCCCTCTACGAACTACACAAGGGTTCTAAATGTGGGCAGAGCTAACCGTCTAAAGTCTCCTACTTTTTATCAGTTATCCCGACATTACCCCACAATCATACATAAAAGACAAGGTATAGGGATCTGGTAGGCATACCTTAAAATATGTGTTCGATGTCGATCCCTTTGCGCTTACTTGTTTCCTGACTTCAAGTCTCCTCCCAAGGTTGACCTGCATTCACCAAAAGACAAACAAGAAACTATAAGCATGCATTATACATATGGATTAGTGGGTTAGACATCATAAACAAGAAATGTAAACAAATCATATAAGTTTAAGACGTCATTTGGAGGGAAGGAAAAAGTACTTCTTTATATTAATCTCACAAAAGTCACTTACAATATGGGATCGGCACTGCTCCTCGAACTCGGTCATGGGCTCCTCTTCACAATGCACCAACTGATTCCACGTCTCCTTCTCCTCTTTAGTTCTCTCTAGGGGAATAGAAAGGGCTTGTAATGGAGAAAAAGGGAATTCTAGCTCAAACTCACAATGTGGTTGCCAAATATTGGGGTAAAGGGGGAATATGGAAATGGGCAGAGTTTCTATGCTCTCGTGCTTCTCTTTGAAATGGGAACCCAGCCCCTTCTTTTATAGACCAAAAGAGATAGTAGGTGTTGGGGTAACTGGCTATGGGCAGTCAAACAGTTAAGTAACAGCCCAGAAACTAGTATCCTATGAAATTTTCATTTTTCCCGATATTTTGTGAGTGTATGTGGGTTGTAGTGGGGCAGCAGGCATGTGTACGCAGGCAGTAGTGGTGCAGGGCACGTACACCTTCAAAACAATGATTTTTAGAAGAGCTTGTTCAGTGATGGCTTGGAAAAGATAGCAAGTTAGATGGCCTGATGCCAGGTATGCATGTCTAGTGCAATTTAGGGTTATAACACAGATTCCTACTATTGCAACAACCAAGAAAATTATGAGATAGAATTTCATATTTTGGGAAAAAGTTGATTTTCCTTATGAAACAAATTTGAATTTCTAAATGAAGTTTTTATAATGTTGTCTCATAATGATTGTATGCATGTTTTACAGATGAGATAATAGTTTTTAAAGTTGGAATGCTTGGAAGAAAAGGCTACTAATTGGACATTGGAGCCTTATGTTTTTCATAAAGAGTAGACCTTAGTGGGGGTATGGAGATGAGTCAGCACTCTTCTTTTGTGTGAAATCATTGGCAAGATGGATCGATGAAGGACTATGAACCAGTGAAAGGATTCATGAGCCTCGAAGGGTGAGTGCAACAAGGAAGAGTGTTGGAGTTACTTCACACACACCTAGGATTTATTTTTCCTAAGGTTTTTATTTATTTATTAGTCATTATTAGTCATTATTCAATCTCCTATATTTTAGGAGAGAATATTCCACCTGGAGAATATTCTCTTTCAGTTCACACTTCAGTTTGACTAGTTGAGTTGAGTGTAGATGTTGCATTAGGATCATCACCATGCAACATTGGGATCATCACCATGATAATTCGACCTTGCCTTGGTATCATCACTAGAGTGGTTCATTAGCCTTGATTCCCTCATTTAACTCCTCACTACTCTCTGTTAAGTCAGTTAACTGAAGACTAGTTGACTAGTTAACTCAACTAGGTGGCAGTTCATTCCCGTAACTGCCTAAGAGACTAGAATAGGTGCAGTTCACTCCCATAAATGTTGGTGTGTGTCCAGATCACTCTATACCACCACTATGGTGACTTGGTTCACCTCAAGTCGAACTCGTTGATTTATACAGAGTATATCATGTGTAAATTATTCATTATTCACAACGGTTAATGAGAATTATTTCATTCTTTCTCTCCTTCTTCTTATTTCTTCTATTCTCTCTGCAAATGTGTGTATTATTGTTTATCTAGATCTATTTTGTGTAGGTTTAGCACATTTACATGGTATCAAAGCTGACGGATTGCTAAGAAAAATCTACACCAAATTTTTTTGTAGGTACAAAAGATTGAAGACAACGAAAAGATGGAATTCCAAAAAGAATTCATTCTTACACCTTACAACTATTTTGCATGGAAGGAGAAAATATCCATACATCTCCGATCCAGAGGGTTGTATAGGTTAACCATGAATACAGATACAGAGCCAACATCAGCCATAGAAAAATCCAAGTACTTAAATCGCATGGATGAGGCACTCGGAACAATTTGCATTCTTATTTATCCCGATCTCCTTTTTCACATATCTTCCTGTAAGACTCCCAGTGAAGCCTAGAAAATATTGGAAGGGATATTTGGAAAATAGGATGATATGAGGGGACACATGCTAGAGGTGGATCTTCTCACATTGGATCCAAAAAGCTTTGACAATATCCAAGATTTCTTTACAAAATTCAAGGATTTACTGTCACAACTCAAAGCTTGCAGGGTTGATCAATCAACGAAGGAGAAACAAATGGTTCTCACCATTGTCTCAAATCTTGGTCTTGAATTCTCTGTATTCGTATCCACATTCCATACTGTCAGATTCACCTCTAGAGCCACCTGGAAGATTCCTTCTCGTGAGGACTTTATCGAATCCCTAACACAAGAGCAAACCAAGATCATCAACATGGGCACAATCAAAGGCCCAAGGGCGCATGCACTTACTATGCATGATGGCAGAAAAAAATATCATAAATCTAAAGATAAAGATAAGTCGAAATCTCATGCACATACGAAGAAGGAAGGGTACACAAAACCCTTCACCGATGCCTCCGGATCCAAAGGAGAAAAGGAGAGAAATGCACATACTGTCACAAAGGATTCCATTAGGAATATGCATGCACACAAAAAAAAATAGATATGATGTCTCAGATATTTTAGAAAAACAACCTTGGAGATTGCATCCCCGAGGGTGCAAAGAAGAAGAATCCAAAAGATCTGAATTCCAAGAAAGGAAATTCTAGCCATACCTTGATTGCCATCAACTCCTCTCTCGATGCTTGGATCGTAGAATCAGGAAAATCACATCACATGGCTGCCTCAGAAGCAGTATATTCTTCATTGGATGCATGCAAAGGTCCTCCTATTATGATGGGGGACAACTCTTATGTCGAAGTCACCGGAAAAGGAAGGATTGAACTCACCAATGGAAGCTTCGAGAACGTGTTGCATGTTCCCAAGCTTTCTGTCAACCTTCTCTCTGTGTATTAGATGACGAATTTCGGCACCGGAAAGAAAGTCATCTTCACACCAAATTCTATGGACATCTACGACATGCAAACCAACTCCATGGTTTCTACCGGTGAGGTAAATCATTAGTCTAGATTCTATACATTTTCTGAATTCATTGAACCTGATTTTTCTTTACTGCTTACTCATGCTGATGAAAGTAGTAGGATATGGCACAAAAGGTTTGGACATTTGAATTTTAGATACATTCAATAGATTAGAAAGCACAAATTAGTTGATGGTATACCAGACATCCATTTCTCCAAGGGAGTATGTGAGGGATATGTTCTCAGAAAACACCCTCAAGAGAAATTCGACAAGGGAAAGTCTCAGCGAGCTTTCGCACATTTAGATCTGATCCACAGTGACCTCATGGTTCCTTTTCTGCATCCGTTGATCAGAAAAGTGAGGTTTGTTCTCATTTTTGTTGATGATTTCTCACATTTTACATGGATCTACTTTCTCAGGCAAAAATCCGAGGTCTTTCAACACCTCAAAGATTTCAAAGCTTTGGTTGAGACATAGTCTGAAAAGAAGATCAAAGTCCTCCGAACTGATAACGGGGGAGAGTATGTGAATCATGAGATCCACAATATTTTCCATGATGCAGGGATTCAGTTGCAGCATACAGTTCCCTACACTCCGCAGCAAAACGGAGTTGCTGAGCGGAAAAATCGATCTCTAAAGGATATGGAATCTTGCATGTTGCATGCAAAGTCACTACCACAGAGACTATGGGTCGAAGAACTTAACTGTGCAACATACATCCAAAAAAAATATCCCCATATATCTATCAAGGATAAGACCCCCTACAAGGCTTGGAGCAGCCTCAAACTGGGAGTGACCCACTTTCGCATTTTTTGTTCTCATGCATGGGCCCGGATTCCCTCTGAAAAGAGGAAGGCACTTGACCCACAGAGCACTGAGTGCATTTTTGTTGGATACCCTGACGAAGTGAAGGGATATCGACTTATTGATCTTTCCTCGGACCGGCTCATCATTGAGCGTAGAGTCCAATTCGAGGAAAGTGTCTCGCATGTACTTCAGCAGCCGCATGCAGACACCTTCACTCTTCCACCTGTTCGAGATGATGAGCATGCACATGACGACTCTTCTTCAGATGAGATTTCTGATTCATAGGAATCAGATGATTCATATTTAGAGTCAGTACAGTCATATGCAGAGTCAAAGCATCCAGATGTAGTTGCAAAGCTAGAGCAGAGGCCCAAGTGGGCATAGACTACTCTTCAGGATGCAGGGGATCTCGTTGGTGATCCAGCCTATACTAGGAGGACTTGATCTGATTTTGAGGAGCCTCATGTTGCACTCACTACCACTGAACCATTGCCCTCCAGGCATATTTTCTTGGTTCAGTCTTCATATCCACAGTCTTATGGTGAGGTTGTTGGAAATACCTTTTGGGAATCCGCCATGCAGGAGGAGTACAACTCCCTCCTCGAGAACCAGACTTGGGATCTGGTTCCCCTTCCTTCTGGGAGGAAACTTGTTAGATGAAAATGGGTCTATAGGAACAAGAGCGCAGCAGATACAAATCCAAGCTTGTCGCCAAAGTATTTCAGTAGGTTCATGGTATTGACTATGATGAGACCTTCGCTCCAGTAGCAAAGATGGATTCCATACGATTGGCACTTGTCATTGCAGCAGCCAAGGGATGGGAATTCCATCAGATGGATGTAAAGAATGCATTTATTCACAGTGATATCTCTGAGGATATCTACATGGAGAAGCCCCAAGGATTTATGCAGGACTCATCTTTGGTCTGTCAACTGAAGAAGTCACTTTATAGCCTCAAGCAGGCTCCGAGGACATGATATGCCAATATGGAATCCTACCTGTTGTCACAGAACTTTGTACATTGTAAATCAGACCCAAATGTATACATGCTCGGGACCATTGATTCACTTCTACTTTTAGTTATGTATGTCAATGATTTGTTGATCACCGGTTGCTCAACTTCAGCGATTTCTGCAGTCAAGAGGATTCTTCATGACAGGTTTTTGATAATGGACATGGGTCCATTACACTTCTTCCTTGGACTTGAGATCAGTCAGGATGCATCAGGCATCAAACTGTCTCAAGCCAAGTATGCACGAGATCTCCTTGAGATATTTCACATGACAAACTGCAAGTCTTCTCCAACTCCTTTCCTATCAGGAGTCAAACTTGAGGATGGCAGGGAAACTCCACTGGTTGACATCACATTGTACAGACAGCTAGTGGGGATCTTGTTGTATCTCACACACTCTAGACCAGACCTCTCATATGCAGTTGGCACAGTTTCCAGGTTCATGTAGGAGTCGCATTAGCTACATTGGAAAGCTTCAAAGCGTATCCTTCGATACGTACATGGCACCATCACCTTTGGGATTCATTATGTAGTAGACTTTACATTAGATCTCATTGGTTTTACTGATTTTGAATGGGTTGGCGATAGCATTGATCGCAAGTCCACATCTGGTTACTCACTCAGTCTTGGTT
>ML809608.1:60811-71722 GCA_009831015.1 Picea engelmannii | reverse complement strand
CTATTTTTAGCAGTTTACTAAATTAATCCCGGATTAAGGGATTAGGGTTTTGGTATCTATGTAATACCTAATAAAATTGTATATATTGTATGGTGAATGGTGAAATTCGATATAATGAATATAAGAAAGGTTTTCCCGGTTGAGGGTTTCCGGTATAAAATCTTTGTGTACTCTGTGTATGAGCCATTGATTAAATTCTTTTTTGCTTAAGAATCTATAGGCATTGATTTACTTCACAGGTTTAAAAATTACAGGAAGGAAGGATTTTCCTTGGAACCAAAAATCCTTATGACATTGTAATTCTCCATTTGTTCCAGTGTCCCCTTCCTATCCAGGAACTTACTCGCCTGGTCATACATCCGGGGGGTGTCCTTTACAAAAAATAAACCTTTAAAAATTGAGAAAAAGTCATTAAAAACTTCATAAAAATGTTGGGAGGCTTTGTGCCTCCATAATGTTTGATACTAGAAGGTTATCAGGTCGAATTCACAGTTTACGTTCTTACACAAAGATAATCTTGGAAACTGACAACAATGTGCTATTGAGAAAACCAAATAAGAGGACATAAAAAAATTCTTCTCCTTTTTGTGTTGTGATAATTGGGAATAGATTTCAATGGAAATCAACTTGTCCCAATCGAATATGGCCTGTTCCTTGACTGTAAAGTACAATATTTAAAGAATCATGCGGGAAATGCTAGCTGTAGTTTCTTGTCCTATTACCCTCGTGAACAACCAAGCAATTTCTCGGAAGGGATTTTTAAATGAGCCAACCGAAAATCTTGTGATGTCTTCAGGGATGACCATTGGGTTCTCCAGGAACTCAGGTAAGAGGTCCAACCGATTGTCATTCTTCTTTAATAATTCTTTGCAATATTCACCCTTGAAGGTGAGCGTTGGCTTGAGAAGTCTCAACATCTTACGAAATACTCGAGGCGACAGAGAGACAATGGAATGGTCCCACAATTGAATGATCCACTGGCTTGGAATATATCTCTCGACGCACTAGGAGACCAACTCCTTACAGTCGAAAACCTTTGGGACGTAGCCTGCATGAGTGATTCCAGAAATCCAGATTACTTCCTTCTACGCAGAAGGGGATGAGTAGTAAGAATATGCTCTGGACCACTGAAAGTTCTGGTCCTCACGCCCGAAAATGTTCAATGTATGTAATATCCCCAAGGATGAGCCCCAGTTGTAATTATAAAGTTTAAACATGTTTTGTAGGCTGGTGAGTTGAGTGTTGATAAGCTGGTGGGCTTATGTGTTCACTAGGCCGAAGAGCCTAGGTATTAAAGGCCATGAGCCTGATTTTGTATATGTAATTATGTAGATCATTAATAAAATATAAACATCATTGCATGCAGACTGACCACGAAGAAAGAGTGATGGGGGACTAAGCTTCCAGAAGGTTGGGTAAGGGAGGAGGATAAGTGTTGGGCCTAGGGGCTAAGCTAGGGGGCTTACCTCTAAAAGGGATAATAATTTATTATTATTTCCTAAAAGGCTAAGGTGGAAAATTGTTGAGTGCTGTCCTAAGTTCCTAGAAAGGAACGCATGCAAAATGGAGTGCATGCAGCTCTAGGAAGATAGGTGTCGACCCGGGTGCATGCAGTTAAAAACTATAGAAGTCAGTCGTGGAGGGGGTTCACTCCTCATTTTGTCATCCTCTGCATTTGCAACTGCATACCCGTGCACCCATTCTAGCATACGCCGCCTGGGTTCGCTGGAATACTTTCCCAGAACCCGTAATGTCTCTGCGTTGGACATATGCATAGCCACACACCTCTGAAAATTATATCCGTGAAGCCAACCAACATGATTCCGTGAACCAGTGAGAACCCGTGGACTGAGACACGTCTTCTGTGAAGCCTGAGCACCCTGTATTTTTTTTTGTCGTGTGTATCATAACTGTTGGCTGTTGTGGCCATGCAATTCCTCAACTGAGTGTGATTTTCTATTGTCATATGTTCCTTTTGGTTGTCCTTCTTGTGCTAGAATAGAGCTGAAGAAGTAGGTTGTCAGGCATGTGAGCAACTCTCTCCAGGTGAGAGTGTGTACTGTGGAAGTGATTTCTCCTGGAAGGGGCCCCGTAGCTACTACAGAGCTCTAATAATTCCGGTCCGACATGTTGCTGAAGCCCAAGGCAAGGGAGGTGAAGTAGCCGATGGACTGTCCTGTGTGACAGTGAAGGTGTATACTCTTGAGGTGGGACAGGCATGTGGGGAATGAGAGTCTATGAGCAGTGGACATAAGTGGCTCTTGGGAGAGAATCCTTCCTCATAAACTGTGTGTCTTCCTGTTGACCTTTCCTAGCCTAGGATTCCCTTGCCCGGTGGAGCTTAGTCCTAGCTCGAGGGTGACCTACTACTGGGAGCGATGAGCAACGTGGTCTATGGCTGGGAGGTTCGTGGAAGGTCTGCACGTAGTTGGTGTATTTACTCTAGATAAAAGATAAGTATCATTTACGTGCTTAATTTTATGTTATGCATGCCTATGATGCTCGAATTTTATCATTTATTCCATTGCATATATGAATTATTGTCTATTACATTTGAATCTGAATGGTAATAGTAACTCTGTGTTATGTGTTTTATTTCGATTAAAATGCATGTTATATATTTATATGTGAATGTTGTGTAGTGGTAGCATTACTCGGTCTCTGTGGTGGGCCAGGGATGCTATAGTTTGGTATCCCAGCTAAGTCAGAGCTGAGCAGTGGCATTTCCCATGCTGGTTTATGGCTAGGGATGTTACAAAATGGTATCAGAGATTTAAAGGATAATTTAAGGTTGTGTTGGTAGCATTACCTGGTCTTTGGAAGGCCGAGGATGTTACAAAATGGTATCAGAGCAGCCAAGGCTAAGTTAAGGTTGTGTAGGTAGCATTGCCTGACCTGGTGGAGGGTCGGGGATGTTACAAAATGGTATCAGAGCATGGTTACAACACCGAGCCTAGATGGGCCATGTTAGTGGAAGTTGAAGCAAGAGTTTCAGAAGGAGTTGTTTTCGAAATGGAAAAAAATCAAGTTTTGACCCAAGGTTTCAACACGGAGCCTGGATGGGCTGGATAAGTGGTCATTGGACCCAAGGTTTCAAGAGGAAATTTTGTCTGGAGGACGAATTTCGAACCTCATAACCTTCCTGAGTGCCAAGAATTTACCTTGGCCATGTTACGAAGCTCAGGAAGAGTAGCGGTGTTGTAAAACCACGACATAAGTGGTATTGGACCATAGAGTAATGTGGACCTTAGGATCTGTTCGGGAGAAGGAGAATCCTTCACGACCATCATATCTGGTAATGTTGCGAGGTAGTTAGCCGTGAATTACTTTGGAAATCAGTAGAGTAACAAAGTCTGTTCTATGCCATAGTATCTGTTCGAAAGGAAGGGAAATCCTTTACCACTGTCAGATCTGGGGAAGGTGCAGAGGAGTTAAGCCGAAAGTTTTTCGGACTTCGTGACTTCAGTGAAGTTTGATGCCAGAAAAAAGAGAAGGGTTGAAGTCTAAAACTTCGAAGTGATGTGGCATGGTGATGTCACTTGGTTTGATGTGGACACATGGGTTGTGCACCACGTGTCAGTGGGTTTTGAACCCGTAGAAATTTGAAATGCCATATGGAACGTGACGTGTGACACCCATTTGATTGGGCCACAAGTCAGCCTCTAGTGTTCTGCCACATGGCACTCTGTATGAGCATGGTTAATGGAGTTGAGGTTACATAATGAAGTTAAGGGTCAGAGGACCCACACTTTCATTGATCACGATAAATCAAGATCGACGGCCAGGAGGCATTGTGGGGATCCAAGTTGCACGATAGTTAATTCTCCAAGGCGATCCCGCAATCGAAACCCCAGTTTCACCAAGGGGTTACGTGTCAGCATCAGAAGAATTGTCGAATGAAAGGTGGGTTTCTCAAAACCACCATTGCATGCCCCCTCAATTGGAAAACGTTAAGTGATGTGACGTAATAACATCACCAAAGGTGATTGGGAATGTTTGGATATTAATAGTTCAAATGTGTAGATGCGAGATCCTCCGAAGCTCCGAAGTCTTGGAGACATGAAGACCCAGAACTCAGACACCTGAGGTTCCATAGTAAGAGTCAACCATCGGATGATGAGTATACATGGATAGTTGATCTGCCCTACTTCACGAGTTGGGTAATCTGAAACTTCAAGAGATTGTTGTGTGGTGCTTTGAAAACTTCCGAAGTCGAAGGCCCGAGTAAGCACCTAGTGATCTAGCGCTTGGTCATGGCCCATGATCACATGGATTGTGGATTGAGAGAAAGGGGATAGTGCTAGAAAATGATTACAGAGCAGAGAAGAGCTCGAAAAGAAAATGAAATATGAATGTTTTCTTAAATCGGATTGGTTTGAATGCATAAACTGGTGAAGTATTGAATAAGTTTCAATTGTTTCTCTTCTTTGAGTTTTCGAGTGCAAGAAGTGCACATTGTCTACAAGGAGTGTGTTGAACGAGGTAAGTTAACCTCAGAGAATCTCAAGAGAGATATCATTGAACCTTCATCAATAGAAGTGGAAGGAGTGCACAGGAAGAAATCTGTGTTGAGTTCAGAGAGAGATAGAGTCACTGAGAACTCTGTAGGGCTCTGCTAGGTGGACATCAAGCGAGTGCAACTGTGAACAGGGAGAAATCTTTGTTGAGTTCAGGGAGAAGAGTATCAAAGAAGATACTCACAGAGCTGTTGAACACTCTATAGAAAATGATCAACAAGGTGTTCTTTGAGTAGAAAGTTGCTAGGAGGGCATGAAGTTTTCCTTTGAAAGGAAACAGAAGGGTCGAGACCCTTAGGGGACTGATTAGATCAAAAATATTAAAAGAGATAACGCAAGGAGTGCATGGGAGACATACTCATTCTAAGTTCTAAATATCAGAAGAGATAATGCTTACGAGATCGAAGACGAGATCCAAGAGGCGGGCTCGTAGGAGAAAGGTCAAAGGCCGAAGCCTTTGAACACTGAAAAAATATTCCAAGGTGGAAGAAGTCAAAATCTTAGGAGGAGGAGTGACAACAACCATCAGATCAATTGTGGGGAGGATCCTGGACCGTTAAATCAATGTCTAGAAGAAAAAAGGAAGCATAGAGGAGAGGAACAGATCCCATCCGTTGGGTCTGATCGAGAAGGACCAACAACCATTGGATCTAGAGGTAAGCGCATGAGACTTAACCCTTGTGTGTGAAGGAGAGTGGACTTGTCAAAGTATTGAAGTCCCAAAGTGATTTGGGACCATCCATCGTTAAGGAGGAAAGGTGGCGTAATATCCACAACTTTGGAAGTTTGTGGACAAGGAGGAGGAGAAACAACTGAAGTAAATATTGGTCGTTGATATAAAAGTGGATGCATGGCACCGGATATGGAACTCCGAGTACAAAGCACTCTAGAGGAAAGAAGAGAGTGAAAGTGCCTAATTCTCAAAGGATATCTCGATCATTGATCAAGGAGGAGGTCGAAGGACCATTGATCTGGTCTTGGTCGGAAAGATCCAAAGTCCTGAAGAGAATCAAGGTCATTGATTTGGGGAGGACGCGGGGCAGAAGATCTGTCACTCCAGGGAAATTCACTTCGGATATTTGTGTACATGGAGATGTGAGAATAGGTGTCATTATATCTTCCATTCCAGAAGATTTCCATATGGGAAAAGCAGATAGTTGAGAGTTGAAACTCCCGAGGGCTAGAGAGACGTAATCAACCATATATATTGATTTGGAAGGGAACTACGTGTCAACATATCGTGTAGATATGGGATCATGTATGGAATGAGTATAGATAACAATCGTTGATCACAGATCATCTCCAAGGGATTGGAGATCGAAGAACGAGCTAGATTGTGGGGCCAGAACTTGCTCGGATGTTAAAAATATAAGAGCGGGCTGCAATTTATACCACGGTTTTAACAAAGTGATACGTGGCAGATGGAGGTGAATTGCTGGGTGAAAAGTGGGTTGGCCTAAAACCACTCTTTTCCATGCCCACAATCATAGTTTTCCATGAGGTCATAGCCAACGGTCTTATGAAGGAAAGGGCTAATGAAAAAGGGGATAGCGCCTGAAACTTGGAGTTTTGGAAGCGCGCAGAAATAGCCCGTGGGTGTGTCAGGACCTATGCCTAAAGGAAAAAAGGGGGCCTGTGTATACTTTTTTTGGGTTCAATCACGAGCCAAAAGAGTTAATTCGGCTTAGAAGAGTTGAAGATCCTTTGATCGGAAGGTTAGCAAACCTCGCTGAGGTGGGGGTACTGCATAGAAAGTGCTCAGGACAAAAATAGTAATGTACAATGACTACAATGAGAGCATAAGAAGATTCAGGAATCCGAGAAGAATTGTAGACTTCTGGGATCAACAAGGAAAAGTTTCACATGGGAAAGAAGTTCCTGCATTTTCTGTGGCAGCAAGTATGTTATGAATTGTTGAGTTAGCCAGAGGAAATAATGCTTGCGTGTTTGAAAGTGTTGTTGATGATGTTGTTGCATAAGGAGGGAAGCAACAAAGAGCTGAAGTTTTGGTTATAGGTTTGATAAAAGAAGCATGAAAGATTCTACTGCCATCATACATTCAGGTACTATAAAATTGATTAATGGAAGTCATGCAGGTATGATTTTTTATTACTCTTTTTGCATAATTGTGGAAAGGAAATTTAGGTAAGAATTCCCTCAGCTAGAGTTATTATATAAAATCACATGATTATATTATTGAATGCATACCACTGGATGTGGTAAAGGCTGGAGGCCTATATTAATTCAAATCTTTTTAGCTTCTGAATGTACACACTGACATAGTAGAATGTCATGTTAATTTGGTTATGGGGTAATAACCAAAGAATTAAAAGATAAGAACTTGTTATAAGAATGAATGCCAGTAAGCTAGTCATGTATGAGACCAGGACATGGTTGGATATGGCAACGTACAAATATGGAAAGGTTATGAGACACAAAGGTACTAAAATCTTCCTACCTTTAAATAAAACTTGGACTGCAACCTTTTTGCTAACACTAATGTACACCACCGAATTATATTCTTGGTGTAGTGTTCAGGTCGAAAAGGAAGACATCCAATTAATTGGGAAGATAATAGGAAGTGTGTGGAGAATGTGTCAACACATTGGCCAGGATTCCAAATTATGGATGGTGAGATACATGACTAAGATGAAGAGCATTATGTAATTCAATGCAAGGTGTGCTGAATAAATATGCACTGAGAAATGCACTCATGCATAGTAAGAGATAAAATAGTGTACTAAATGCAATGGTTGAATGAGTTTTGTAAGTACATGCATAAATATTATTGCATGGAAATAATTGTTACTAACAACTAAAATGTTGTGAACTCATGAAGCTGAGGAAATTTTAGGAGTTGCTAGACATTGCAACAGGAAAGTTGCAAGTCAAGTAGTCACATGAGCATTGACTACAAGAATTTTTCTTGTTCAGAAAAAGAAGTAATGAACTTACATATATTACTGTGAATATGCATATGCATAGAATGACGAGTCGTTCTAGTTTATTAATTGTTGGGTAATTGTGAGTGAATTGATAGGTGCAAGAAATTCTAAGTTAGCTGCATATGGTTATGTCCATATTGCAATTGAATTATGATGTACTGGAAATACTGACAATTGTTGGCAGTATGCAAGATGAAGCTTTGCAGGAAAATAATATGCAGTTTGGTGCTTGTAGAAAACCACAAGGAAGGTTGCAATCATAATATGGAAACAACCAAGATGAATTATGAAATAGAATTTCATGTTTTTGGGGAAAAGTTGAATTCCCTTTTGAACTAATTGGAGTTCCTAAATGAATTCTTTTATGTTTTCTCATGATAAATGCATGTGGGTGATGTAGAGTAGATGATGTTGATTAAAGTTAGAATGTTGACTACAAAGAGTAGCTCGGGGAAGAGGCTAATTGGAGACAACAGATCTTACCCTGTGGATCCCTGGTGGATCTGAGTATGTGTACACTTTTCCTTAGTTTTCCTTGGATAAGGCTGGAGACCTAGAGGGATAAGTGTGGGGATAGGTTCCCCGGTATGAGGCCTGGAGGGTACCTGAAGACCTTTGAGGGAAGTTGGAACTCTGGGAGCCAGTGCTCTGAGACTTTCTGAGCCGACCTGTTGCTGAAGCCCAAGAAAAGGGAGGTGTAGCAGCTGATGGACTGTGTGACAGTGAAGGTGTACACTCCTGGGGTGGGACATGCATGTGGGGAAGGAGAGACCATTGGTTGGAGTGTTGTTGCGTTTTGGTACCTTGGTCTAGACCATGTTGATGTGGAAGGTCTTCTCAAATCAAAAGATAAGTACAATTTTCTATTTATTGTATGTTGTGTATGTTGTATACAGGTTATAATATTATTAGAATTGTCTGTATTTACATATATATACATTGCATATATGCTTGCATTACCTACATCCATGACTGTGCATAATATGTTTCATGTTTCATTGCTTAAGAAATATATACCTGATGTTAATCATGTTATTGATTGGAATGTGATTCAGGTGGAGAAAGAAGGTGTCTTGCAAGTGCATCTGGTGCACATATTGGACCTGAAGAGAAAACAACTTCGGAATCGAGCCATAGGGATTGTAAAGGTCCAGTGGACCTGGTACAGTCCTGAGGACACAACATGGAAGCATTAAGATGCTATGCGTGCAGAATACCCACATCTTTTTGAAGATTTTGGAAATCTTGTTGATGCTGTGTGAAAGTTGCACTGAGGACAATCTAAAAATAAGTGGAGGGGATTGTAATATCCCCAAGGATGAGCCCCAGTTGTATTTATAAATTGTAAACATGTTTCGTAGGCTGGTGAGCCAAGTGTTGATAAGATGGTGGGCATATGTGTTTACTAGGCCGGAGAGCCTAGGTGTTAAAGGCCAGGAGCCTGATTTTGTATATGTAATTATGCAGATCATTAATAAAATATAAAAATCGCTGCGTGCAGACTGACCACAAAGAAAGAGTGATGGGGGACTAATCTTCCACAAGGTTGGGTAAGGGAGGAGGCTAAGTGTTGGGCCTAGGGGCTAAGATAGGGGGCTTACCTCTAAAAGGGATAATAATTTATTATTATTTCCTAAAAGGCTAAGGTGAACAATTGTTGAGTGTTTTCCTAAGTTCCTGGAAAGGAACATATGCAAAATGGATTGCATGCAACTCTAGGAAGACAGGTGTCGACCTGGGTGCATACAGTTAAAAACTGTAGAATTCAACTATGGAGGGGGTTCGCTCCTCATTCTGTCATCCTCTAAGTCTGCAACTACATACCTGTGCACCCATTCTACCATACTTCGTCTGAGTTCACTGGAATCCTTTCCCAGAACCCATAATGTCTCTGCGTTGGACATATGCAAAGCCGCACACCTCTGAAAATAAAATCAGTGAAACCGACCTGTGTGATTCTGTAAACTAGTGAGAACCTGTGTACTGAGTTGTGTCTTCTATGAAGCCCGAGCACTCCGTATTTTTCTGTGCCGTGTGTATCATAATTGTTGGTTGTTGTGGCCATGCAGTTCCTCGGATGAGTGTGATTTGCTATCGTCATCTGTTCCTTGTTGTTGTCCTCCTTGTGCTGGAACAACGCTGAAGAAGCAGGTTGTCAGACCTGTGAGAAACTCTCTCTATGTGAGAGAGTGTGTTGTGGAAGTGAGTTCTCCTGGAAGGGGCTCCAAAGCTGCTACATAGCTCTGAGAATTTTGTTCCGACCTATTGTTGAAGCCCAAGGTAAGGGAGGTGAAGCAACCGATGGACTGTCCTATGTGACAGTGAAGGTGTATAGTTCTGGGGTGGGACATGCATGTGGGGAATGAGAGTCTGTGAGAAGTGGGCATAAGTGGCTCCTGGGAGAGAATCCTTCCTCATAAACTATGTGTCTTACTGTTGACCTTTCCTAGCCTAGGATTCGCTTGTCCGGTGGAGCTTAGTCCTAGCTCAAGGGTGACCTACTGCTGAGAGTGATGAGTAGCATGGTCTATGGCTGGGAGGTTCGTGGAAGGTCTGCACGTAGTTGGTGGATTTACTCTAGCTAAAATATAAGTATCATTTATGTGCTTAATTTTATGTTATGCATGCCTGTGATGATGGAATGTTATCATGTATTCCGTTGCATATATGAATTACTGTCTATTATATTTGAATATGAATGGTAATAGTAACTCTGTGTTATGTGTTTTATTTCAATTAAAATGCATTTTATATATTTATATGTGAATGTTCCACAGTGGTAGCATTACTCGGTCTCTATGGAGGGCCGAGGATGCTACAATTTGGTATCGCAACTAAGTCAGAGTTGAGTAGTAGCATTTCCCAGGCCGGTTGATGGCCGGGGATGTTACAAAATGGTATCGAAGCTTTAAAGGCTAAGTTAATGTTGTGTTGGTAGTATTACCCAATCTTTGGAAGGCCGAGGATGTTACAAAATGATATCAGAGCAGCCAAGGCTAAGTTAAGGTTGTGTAGGTAGCATTGCCTAGCCTGGTGGAGGGCCGGGGATGTTACAATGTATCTTCACAGAATTGTTGTCGAGTTACACCCATAAGTTGACGAAAATGTTCCTTTTCTCTAGATAATGTTTAAAATGAACACTTGAGAGGGATAATATAATCCTTTGCAAATCTTGGTTTAATGTGTTTTAATAAGAGATCTCCTCGATCCCTTCTCCTATTAATGATAATATTTATGGAACTTGCATGATAAGTTGTTACCATTAAATCATACTAAATGTGTATTGGAAAAAATGAGAAGGTTGTGGGGACAAACGAGAGTGAAATAGGAATTGAGATTTTTGTGAACCGAGGAACCCGCGACTATAGAAGGTCAAAAAATGATTAAGTTTTGTAACATGGTTGGTCAGACTTAACAAAGGAGAGATGAGATACTTAGGAGCTGGTGGG
>ML809608.1:29873-52368 GCA_009831015.1 Picea engelmannii | reverse complement strand
ACCTCTCTGGAATTGGTAATGGATGATACAAAACAATGTTCTGTTGTCTTCCTTTTTCATACTGACAAATTCTGCATTTGTTCATGAACTTCTTCACCTCTGCTCTCATGCTCGACCAATAATACGAATTTCTCAGCTGTGCAAATGTCTTATTGTGACCAAAATATCTAGCTAAACCTTCGTTGTGTTTCTCTTTCAGCATGTTGTCCCTCATTGAGCATTTCAGAATGCATGATTGGCTCCCTTTGAACAATAATCCATCCTAAATCAAATATTCAGTCCATGGGATTCTGTCTCCCAACAAAGGATTCTTGCATGCTTTGTAATCTTCTTTGAAATATACATCTTCTTTATAAATATCCTTGAGGTGTTCGAACCCAAAGGTCTCCACCTGGAATTCATGTACAATCAAACTCCTCCTACTCAAACAATCTGTGACTTTGTTAGCAATTCCAACAATGTGTTTAAGAACAAAAGTAAAATTATGCATAAATGCTACCCATTTTGCATGTTTCTGATTCAACTTTTCTTGCCTAGTGATAAATTGCAAAGATTGATTATCACTGTACAAGACAAATTCTTTAGGAATTAAATAGTGCCTCCATTTTTTCAAATCTTGAATCACTGCATAAAATTCCTTGTCATATGTGGAATACTTCTGTTTGGCATCATTCAGTTTCTCACTGAAATAATCAACTGGTCTATTTTCCTAACTCAAGACTGCTCCAATAGCTAATCCACTTGCATCACATCTCACCTGAAATGTTTTCCCAAAATCTGGTAAGACTAGAATTGGTTTCTCTGTGATTTTCTCTTTCAACACTTTGAAACTTTTTTCATCTTCCTCTATCCATCTGAAGGACTTGTGTTTCTTCTTCACAGTGTCCAACATGGGTGCACATATGCCACTGAATTTTTTGATAAACTTTCTATAGAAACTTGCTAACCTATGAAAACTTCTTACCTCAAACATGTAGCTTGGCGATGACCATTCTCTGATCGCTCTCACTTTTTCTGGGTCCATCTTCAATTCATTTGGAGAGATTATGAAAACCAAATATATGAGCTCCTTCTTCATAAAATAATTCTTCTTTAGATTTATTAGCAGTTTCTCTTGCTACAACCTTTCCATCACTGATGTCAAATGTCTTAAGTGTTCTTCTTTTGTCTTACTGAAGATTAGTATGTCATCCAGATATAGTATGACAAATTTTCCTATGAAGTCTTTCAACACTTCATTCATTAACCTCTTAAATGTGCTTGGTGCATTTGTCAACCCAAATGGCATGAACAACCATTCAAGCAATCCTTCATTTGTTTTGAATGTTGTTTTACATTCATTTCCCTCTCTCATTCGTATTTGATGATATCTGCTCTTCAAGTCTATCTTGGAAAAATAACTTGCTCCACTCAAACAATCCATCAAATCATCCATCCTCGGTAAAGGGAATATGTATCTAATGGTTATCTTGTTGATGGCTCAATAATCTGTACACATCCTCCATCCTCCATCTTTCTTTGGACTTAATACAGTCGATACTACACATGGGCTTAGGCTTTCCCTGACTAACCCTTTATCCAACAACTCCTGGAATTGATTTTTGACTTCCTCAATCTCTCTAGGTGTCAACATATAAGATTCTTTCTTTGGTAAACTAGCTCCTGGAATAAGGTCAATATGATGGCTTACACTCCTGGTGGGTGGAAATGAGTGTGGTAGCTCATCCACTACTATATCATCAATTTTTTCTAAGAGTTCCTGGA
Organism: Picea engelmannii; assembly: GCA_009831015.1. Lineage (NCBI taxonomy): Eukaryota > Viridiplantae > Streptophyta > Pinopsida > Pinales > Pinaceae > Picea > Picea engelmannii. The sequence continues at coordinate 50,604 of ML809608.1, read as the reverse complement.
TTTCTATAGGCAAATCTTCTAAAGAAATATTTGTAAGGATAACCCTAGGATTCCTCACTATAGAAAACTGCATTTCCTTCTCCTTCTTGACTTCATTCAAGAGCTCATTCCAACTCATGAGAAGTATGCTTGAACTAGCTTCTCTCTTTTTCTCTTTGTCTTCTATTGGTAACAACATATGTGTCCTACCATTCTTTTCTAGGGTATAGGTATTGTTTCTTCCATCATGAATAACCTTCCGGTCATACTACCATGGCCTTTCCAATAAAATATGACATACATCCATAGGAATTACATCACATAATATTTCATCCCTATAGCCTCCTATTTTAAATTCAACTTGGCATTGTTGACTTACCATGACTTGATGTCCTTTCTGCAACCACGATACCTTGTATGGCTTTGGATGTGCAGTTGTATTCAATTCCATATTCTCCACCATGTCTATGGATACTAGATTGTCAGTGCTCCGACTCTCTATGATCACCTTGCAAACTCTATCTTTCGACTTGCAAGAAGTTCTGAACAAACTTGTTTGCTAAACTGGTTCCCCTGGTTCCTTTTCTGGTTTAAGAAGAATCTTCTTCATCATGAGGTTCCTTCCTCCTTCTACTGCTTCTGCTTCCACATGCTTCTGTGCTTCAAAAATGTGTGCTTCTTCTCCTCCTCTTTTTCTGTCGGGACATTCCCAATATTTGTGTCCTTCTTTTCCACAGGTATAACATTTAACCATGCCTCCTCTGGCTCTTCCTCTTCCTCTACCTATGGAAAAATAACTTCTTCCTCCATGCTATCCTTATTTAGAACTTTCACCCTTCTCATGGTGACTATGCTGTTTGTCAGCTTTAGGATTCAAATTCTGGAACTTCTCTTTACTGGTTCCCTTACCTCTGCTTGAATTTCTACCTCTGCTTCGTTGGATTTTCTTCCTGGCCAATTTTTCTTCAGCTTTCAAGGCTGCTTGATAGGCATCCTTGACTGTACTAACCGACATAATGATGATTTCCTCTTGTATTTCATATCCCAGCCCATTGATATATCTAGCTGTCTTCTCATCTTCATTCTCTTTCTGCCCAACCCTAATGTTCAGTCTATAAAATTCTTTAGTGTACTCCTTCATTGATAAACCCCTCTGTTTCAGGTTCCACAATCTTATGTAAATATTGATTTGGTAATCCTTCGGGATAAATTTGGATTTTGTCTTAGCTACCATCCTATCCCAGTTTTTAATTTTCTACTTACCATTTCTCCTGCATTCAGCTTGCATTTCATCCCACCATAACACTGCATGACCTTTCAGTCGGGTCACTGCGTGATTCACCATCTTTTCTTCTTCGATATCTTCGTAGTCGAAGTATTTGTCCATAGCACGTACCCAATATAACAATTCTTCAACTTCCAAATTTCCTTCATACATAGGTACCTCTATCCTTGCTCTGGCTCCTATCTTTGAAACAAATTTTATCAAGCGATCACGTGCAACATCCTCTACGTCATTTTCTTCGGCCTCTACTTCTTCACTCTCAGCTTCACTGATATCACCAACGTATGGTGCTCTCCTCTACGTTGTTTCCATGGTGTTCAATCTCATTCAGAGTCACCTCATTTCTTCTTCCATTTCGGCATTCGCTCTGTGCCTTTTGGGTGGCATTATTTCACTGCATCACCTACAAACATAAATTAATTTCTTTGATACCACAAATGATACCAACTTTCCTCCTCTCTCCTTTTGTCTGTTTTCTGCAAACAAACTCAAAATTAGCTCTGATACCACCTGATGCAGCTCCCCTACTCCCCCCGTAGGGCTGCGCAACCTCCCAGTCTTGGATCTCCGATTCTCGAGTCGAAAGAATCTCCGAAACCTTAAAGGTCCCCCTTTGTATCTAAACACAACCCCCCTCAGCTTCTTGGTGCAAGTCTGTTGATGGGCAAAATTGACCGACTATCAACTGGAAGAACAAGTCCGGTCCGGGGTTGTCTAGTAACCCAAGCTGTTTGGTGTAACTTGTTCTAACGGGTTTAATGGCTCCGTTAGCTAATCTAAAATCCTAAAAGAATTAACTAATGCTCAAAAATATATTAAATATATACATACCCTGATATAACTATTGTAAATGTGTTTACATAGAAAAGAAAAACATAAAAATCTCACTTATGAACATCATTTACAGATTTGCAAGTTTTAATAGAAACTTACGAAATTAAGGTGAAAATAATTTCTTTTGAGAAGAAGATAAAGAAAGCACATTTAAATACTTTGTTTTTTTCTTTCTATAAATCTAACGAAAATTGAATTAACTAAACTATGAAACACAGACGTACAGATAGTCAAAGCCGATCTACACTTTCTGAAATGATAGAAAATGGAAACAAAGAAGCTAACCTGCTATTAGATTGTCTGATGTGTCCATGCCTCTGTATGAATCAACAACATCCAGCTCCCACGCCTACGAGATAAATCTGCAATAGACTTATACTGAAACTGTTTTAAATAAGTTCACAAAATGTATTGGCAACCAAGATTTTAGAAATAGAATAGAGAACACACATTAATTCTGTGATATTATGATCGTAAATAATTACAATAAGATAAATTTAAGTGTAATACATTCATTTCATTGTTCAACTTAAACATCAAATAGAAATTCAGATATTCAAATCGAAAAGATGATCACAGTGTGAATATTTGGAACACTAAATTATGAACGATTATTTGTAACGTGAATATCTTGAAACATAATATATCATTGAGTCTAAAGCTATAAGACATATTAATGCATCAGGATTAAATAAAATGAGACATTAATGAAACACCATTAACAAAGGACTAAAGGCAAAATGCTATACACTGTTCCATTAAGTCTTAGGATATCATTTGTCCATCTTTGATTCCAAGCCAAGATGCCTCTCATTTACAAAATAAAGAATATTTAAAAAGTTTTTTGAAATATAAACTTCCTATATCCTAAGTTAGGATCAGATCTCATAAGATCAAAACATTACAAATATGGAGGGCCTACAACCACTCATGATCAAACTATATCTTCAAAAATTTATGAATTTTTTTTCCTATTTACAAACTAAACAAAAAGAGATACTAATCAACTAGATCGAACATGTTCCATCCCATAAGATCAACATCAGATATACCATATCCTAAAAAATGAAATAGGAACAAGTTAGACAATTTATTAATAACTAATTACTAAATTTTATATAAAAATGACTTGGCTACAGAATCTCTTGATTTTGTAGCCAGTCTTATATTGGTAAAATAAGTGTGAGTTTAACCGATTTGATTTAAAAAAAAATAATGTGACTATAATTAGAGGGAAAAGACCGTTTTACCATTTAAACCTATGACTAACATGGATCAAGATAACTCATAATTGATTACAACCTTTACACTGTCTGCATTCTTTATCACAATCTTGCCTGTCTTCTTGAGACACTTGGCTTGTCTCTCTTCATTTGCTTTGAGTTCACGATTTTATTTTATGAGTAATTCATTATGGTTGGTGAGATCTTTAATTCTTGATTGTACAATGGGGATGTCAGTATAGTACTGTTCAATCCAATGCAAGCAGACCTCACAATGCACAGAAGGAGTGATCTGTCGGTGGAGCGTATAGTTGGGTGTAAGAACATCAACACTACCTGTTGTCGGCCCTTGACCGAGCTTAATACCAGTAAAACCCTTGCTATCCTAGAGACACAAAGGGAGATTGTTAATATAGTCATATGGATGATTAGGATCAGGCTTATGACAATCTGGATCTTCTTCTATGAGAAAATCCTCAATTTCAGGATTTGAATCCTCACTGATCTCGATCGTATCGATCGAGCTCAAATGAGGCTTAAATTGATTACGCAGAATTCTCGAAATGAGCTTAACAACCCTTTTATTTTGGAACCCTAACATTGCTTGCTTTTGTTTTGACTATTTGCGAGGGTTTTTGCTATCAGACTTTAAAGTAGTGTTATGGCCAAAAATTAATTCATGCTTAGGGGTTTCATTTAACTCAAAACCAACATCCTGTTGCCCATATAAAAGATAATCCGGTATTGCCTCGTCACGAGGGTTTTTCCTCAAAAACTCTAGTTCATTACTTGAGAAATCAAAATGTTTCTCTATCATAGGCTTATCCAACATAGGGGTTTCTATAGGATTCACTGTAGAAAAACCGTTTCGGGCTAAGATCCTATCCCAGTCATCACCCAGGGCTGTCAAACAATGAACCAACAAAATTTTAATTAGGCCATGGTGAAAGAGGCTAGAGTCAAGGCTCTGCTTCTTGTATATTTTTGACATCTTGTACAGACTCCTTAGTAAATAAAACAAAACATTCAGATGGAAACCTATAAAGTGCATAAGAAACCGCACATGATAAAGAAAAACTAGACCATAACGACCTTCACAGGTTATAAACTATTTAAGAACTGATAAGAGACCATGCCATCTAACCTTAAGTAGAAAAACATGAATACCTTTCTCACAACAATCAATCTTTCTGGAAGTCATGAAAAGACTCCAGGGCACTTCGTCTATTTTTGAGTTCTTAAACCACTTCTGAATAGAGGATGGGAGCCTTGTGGCTTCGCTGATAAACCCTTCAGTCACCTCCTACTGAATGTCTCCAAATTTCTCCCTATACCCATCAAATGTTTGGGTGAATTCCTTAGCTGCATGAAGGTTATACCCGTTGAACCTCTTAATGAAAGTATCCCAGCCCTGGGCTTTCAAATCCCCGACCATATCATCATGAGACAACAACGCTTGAGGGCCATTCGGCTCTATTCGAAAAACAAGAGGCATTAAGAGAATGACCAAGTTTTAATAGGGGTGACTCAAGCTAACTATGGGTTTAGATGGAAAGAGCAGGGGAAACAAAACTGAGCGAATAGAATAGAAAGAAACCAAACAAAACCCCTGTGCAATCATAGTATAAACACCAAGTTTTCGGGGATGAAGTTTGAGTGCTTCCAGTAATGAAAGCCTCAGGTACAGAGCATAACATAGACCCTTGACTCATAATGAAAGGCTTTTCAATTCATTCTTCCAGCCAAAGATCAGGTACATGATACGATTCTGGTGCATTTAATTTTCATGTCTAGCCATGACTATAGTCGCTTTACAAAGGATTCAAATAAATAAGTTTACAATTCAAATGCAAATCAACATAGGTATTATATCGACATTCGATCAACTCAAAAGGAAAATCATTCAAGAATGAATTATGAAGTAGATGTAAGAACAATGATCTTTTAGAAACATGCTTTGAATAGGGATATAATACAAAACCAAGTTCTCATGTTTGATTCATGCTTTCAGTGATGAATCAAACATGGAACAAAACAAGAAAAGAAAATACAATTATTCACCATCTATTATAATCCAGTAATAATCCCCAAATGATAACATTTATAGGATGAGGTGAAGGCAACTATAGGAAGTGTTGTTTTGTCGTTCAAATAGAAAAAACATGTAGGGCTGCCAAGAGTGGCAACTTACCGGGAGAAGAAATTATCTCTGCATCACCAGAGAATTCACGTTAAGATGGATCAGAATGGTTTGAGAATTTAAAGAATAGTCAATAGTGAGTCAAGTATCTCAATCAAATTAAAAAACATCACTCAGTCTAGTGTTAGATGTCTTTCTGTCCAAATGCTATCTAGTGACAAGTTTTAATTATGAGAGAACCGATATTTAAGGCAATAACTCCAATGTTGTTGACAGGGCTGCTGCTTCCAGCAGACATCCATAGCCTCGGCATGGATGTCAATTAACCCACTCTGATGCCTCTACCCTGTTCAAGAATTATCATTTCAAAAATGAAGGGCATTTCATGATTAATATCAAAAAATATTTATACCTGATAATTTTCTTGAACCCGACATTGCTTCGCTATCAGCAGGACTATTCAGTACCCCGACAAAGTTGTCTTGGAATCATGCATGCATTTACCCGCTGCCTGCAAACATGTTCAGTATCTCAGCGGGTTTACAGACACTTCCCACAACTCTCTATAAGTTATTCACAATTTTTATGATTGTCACGAGAGAGGGGTGATGTTGAAAATTCCAGATTCCGTAACACTTGATGTCTTCCAACTTAATTTTTCACTTGATGACCTTTATCATGATTTGAATTTAGTTTTATGATAAGAATAACTTTGCAGGGACAGGAATGCATACATGAGTTGTTTTCTTTAAAAACATGGACAATGTAAAGAGTTTTAATGATGATCGTATCTTCTCATGATTATAAAATGAAACGAAGAAGACTAGTCTGAACATGAAGTTTCTTTTGTCAGTCCGATTTTCAACAACTTACAACAATGATACTTTGAAACGACCCTGACTGTTACTTTATGATGAGACATTCTAGTTTCCTTTCATGAACTAAAATGTGACACAGACATGAATTCACTCAGAACACAGAAAAATCAAGCAAAATGAAAAGAACAAAAATAAAAAAACAAAAGAAAAAATTAAACAAAGAAAAATATGTACAAGGTGGATCTGGAAACATCAGGAAAAATGCCTTTTGAGAGATTGGCCATTCACCGGGAAGGTGTCTGGCTGTCCCTCCAAATTGTGTAGACAGAAAGAGCTGGGTCCTAGTTTTTCAACGATTATGAAAGGTCCCAACCACAGGTTTTGTAACTTGGCGTGTTCCCCTTTTCCCTCATGAGTTTTATCCCATTTGAGAACCAAGTCTCCTACCTCGAAGTTTCTATCAGAAGAAGAGTTTGAATCAAACCAACTTTTCACAATCTGTTGATGCTGATCTAGCTTCTTCTTTTCTTTCACTCTTACTTCCTCCAGTTTTAATAAGGCATTGATTTCAACTTTCCAGAGGAGGGTAGATCTCTTCTTGGACTTTCTGCGATAATTGCAGAGATGGGAGAAGAACATGAGGATGCAGGATTGTCTCTCTCCCGTAAACGAGAAAGAAAGGAGAGTTACCAATAAAATATTTGGGTGTTACTCTGTCAGCCCATAGTGCATTAAACAAAGCATTGTGTGAGTTCTTGTGGTTTTTAGAGACTGTCCTCTTAATGATCTTGATCAAATTTTTTTTTGTTGATTCTGCTAGGCCATTTCCTTGGGGGTAGTAGCTGGCAAAATATTTCAATTTAATCCCTTTTTCTAAGGAGAATACATTCATATTGAGGGATGAGAAATAAGATGCGTTATCAAAGACTAAACATTTTGGAATGACGAATCTAGTAATGATATTCAAGTTAAGGAAAGATACTACCTTATTAGTGTTTACCACTTTCAAAGGTGCAGCTTCGGACCATCTGGTAAAATAATCCATTGTTATAATGATATATTTATGTTGCTGTGAAGAAGCAGGGTTAATTGTCCCTATGATTTCAAGACCCCAATGCTAAAAAGGTGAATCCACTGAAACAGGCTGCAAAGGGAATGGTGCATTTTTCACTCATCCAACAGCCTTTTGGCAGATTATGCATTTACGACATAACACATGGGCATATTTAAATAACATGGGCCAGTAGTACCCAAATATTAACACCTCGTGAGTAGTGGTGTCTCCACCGAAGTGTCCACCAGCCTCACCTACATGAAGTTCAGATAGCACTTTTCCTGCTTCATCTTTTCCCGAACAACGCATAAGAACGCCATCAAAATTATTTCAAAACAATACATCATTTATTAGCTGGAAAGATGCAGATTTTAACCTAAGGGATCCTCTGTTTTTAGGATCGAGATGATAAGGAACATATCTATGTGTTAAATAAAATTTAATATCATCATACCAAGAATTAGCAACAACCTGTGTACAACTGACCTGTGTCTCGTTGTGCTGATTTACAATTGAGATGTTAATTTGACTTTCCTTTTCTTCAACTGAATCAACCACTAGTTTACATAGGCCCTGACCTCTAATAATTTATGCATGAGTTATTTTGAGGTCGTACTCTTGTAACGATGTCATCAAATTTTCCCATTTTTCTCCCAGTTCCTTCTGTACTAATAAGTTTCCTACGACAGGGTAAGGAACGATGACTTTAGTTCTGGATTTCAACAGATATGACCGCAAGTGTTTCACTACTTTGAAAACAGCATATGCCTGTTGATCTACAGCTAAGTAATTCAGTTCATCCCCTTTAAAAGATGATCTCATGAAGGCAATAGGGATTTCATTGCTTTCAACATTTTTTTGTGTTAACACAACAACGTAAGAACGATTGGAGGCGAAAGTGTAAAGAGTGAAATCTTGCGAGAAATCATTACTCATAAAGGAAGGGGCTTCCACTATGGATTTTTTGATGGAATCAAAGGCTTGAACTTCCTGTGGTCCCCAACAATACTGAACATCCTTTTTAATTAAATTTTGTAATGATCTTACCATTTTTGAAAAACTTGGGACAAATCTTCTGACAAAATTAATCTGGCCTAAAAAGGATTTCATGGATTTTTTAGAGGAAGGGGGGGGGGGGGATTTTGGAAATGGCTTGAGTTCTTTCGGGATCGTTGATAATTATGTCATTGGACACTATGAACCCAAGCAGTTTTCCTTGTTCCACTGCAAATACTGACTTCTTAGGGTTGAGAGATATGCCATACTTGCGACATCGTTCTAGAACAGTCCTAAGGTGAGAGAAGTGGTCTTTCTTGTTTTTGGAGAAAACGGTAACGTCATCAAGATGGACCACTACTGATTGATTTATGAGGCCACACAAACCAATGTCCATTTCTTTCTAAAAAGTGGCCCTGACATTTATGAGTCCAAAAGGCATCTTCTTGTAGGCATAAGTGCCCCATGGGGTACGAAAAAGTGGTTTTTAACTGGTCTGCCGGAGACATGAGGACCTGGTTGTATCCTGAAAAACCATCTAATAATGACAGTCTTTCGGAACTAGATACTTGCTGAAGAATTTGTTCCATTGGAGGAACGAGATAGTTGTCTTTATGAGATGCTCGGTTCAAGTTGCGAAAATCGACACAGAGTCGAATTTCACCGCTTTTCTTCCTTACAGGAACTAGATTAGACACCCATTGTGTGTGTCTCACTAGAAAAATTATCTTTGCATTTAGTAATTTATTTGATTCTTTCTTGACAATCGGCTCTAATTTGGGGTGCATATTTCTTAATTTCTATTGAAAAGGCTGAGTTTTTGGTTTCATGGGGATGACATGTTGTATTATATTAGGATCGAATGTTTTCAGATCATCGTATGTCCAGGCAAAAACATCCTTGAATTCTTTAAACAATTTTATAAAGGTAGATCGCTCTTGTTCAGAGCATCCCGTTCCCAAATTGATATTTTGCGGATTATCTTTAGTCCCTAGATTTATCGTTTCATAAGTCAAGGAAACACTATTCTTTTTACAATTGACTGACCCTCTAAATTTATCATGTAATTCATAAAAATTTTCTAGTCTTACAACGGATCTGGGAATAGAGTTTACTAGATCAGACGTCGATTCATGAGATCTAGGATTTGATATTACTATGAAGTTGTGGAGGCTTTCATCGTGAGTGCCTTCATCGATAATTGCACCTTGGAAAGTGTCCTCCATATGCAAGAAGTCGATGATATACTGGTCATTGTCAAACATTCTCCAATTGGTGATGTTGTCCAGGATCGATGGCCTAAACAATAATTCAATCAAAAATGCATTCAGAGAGAGACCTTCTGTGGGAAAAATTTTAGAAGCAACATTAGCCAATAAATCAGATTCCAAATTACTTAGTCTAGGAAGGGAATTGATGTTGAACGCTGCAAATTTTTGTATCAAACTCCATACCTCGGTTTGATAACTTCTGAGATGTGGTGACAAGCAATGTATGGAGTTTCTTACCTACTTGACCACGATTTCTGAATCACCAAACACCATTAAATTTATTACGTCCATATCCAAAGATTTCTTAAGCCCTTGTAGGAGTGCTTCATATTCGACTGTATTATTAGTGCATTCGAACTCTAATCGACAAGCAATGAAAGTTTTATTACCTTTAGGGTCGATGAGTACACATCCTGCACCGGCTCCTTCTCTATATTTGGATCTGTAAAAGTACAATGACCATATTCGAGCTTTGTCAGCAGTGTTTGACACACTTGGCAGAGCTGATGACTGAGTGCAGGTCATAAGTTCTGATTGTTACCTGGGATCCGTGAAGGGGGAAATTTCGGTCATGAAGTTACCGAAGAAAGTGTGCATTCCCTGCATTTCAAATGAATTAATGGATGCAGTAAAAGGTTCATTCGTATCATTCAGATCTGTCACAATATGCTTGAGATAACGTTCACGGTTTATCCTTATTTTATTTGGTTGTCCGTTTTCCGACAACCACAAATGAGACCAGTCTATGGCAAAGTAACCATGTAGCTGCTCGGACCAGTCCCTTCTTAAAAATAAACCATAGAATTTTGGGATGTCAACAAAAATGATGTCAATAATTTGGTGAATCTTAGGATTAGAATATAACCTAACCAAAACATTCTTAAGTTTGTCGATTACCTTAACGTTCATCCAATCGAGATGAATGATTTTGAGACAAGAAGGTTGAACTTCTGTGTTAATTTTTTGGAAAACAGATAAAGGCATCACATTTGATGATGCGCTGGAATCCACCATGCAATTATGTACATTTCTATTGAATTTCAAAAGTTAATAAGAAAGGCAGGACATTTTTATGAGTGTTAACAACATAAATTTGCTGATTTTTTGCCGCTGTCCCTGAAACAATTTTATCTACATTTGATATAGTTTTTTCAGTTAGATCCCTTTTATCCGAAAGGTCGGATGTCGTTTTAGTGGGCATCTTTTTGGTTTTTTTAGAACTGATTTCTATAGTCTTCTTGCTACTAGGACCGTTGTTCTTACTATTTTCTGCGATATTTTGAAGCATTTTCTGCAGAATAAGAGGAAATTTAAAAAGATCGTAAACATAAATATTAGCCCTCAATTTTTTTAAATCTTCAATCAAGTCATATTCTAAGACGAGGCCTTTTGAAATTTGTTTTATTTTAGTTTGTTTCGACTATTTTGGAGGCACATTATTGCTTATTTCAGAAAAGGGTTTGCTCTGTGATTTGCTTCTCTTGTTGTAAGGGTGGACAGTTTCAAAGTTTGGTTGAAAGATACTGTCAGAAAAGTGTTCGAAGATATTAGTATATGAGTCCTCTTCTTCAACTACTTCTTCCTCAACTATGTCTTCTGAACTTTCAGGAGGAACATAATTATCATGTGCTTCAATAATGGTTTGCAAAGCGTACTGCAAGATTTCGAAATTGAGACCTTCAGTGGTCTGGTTTGGCCGATTGGGAGGAAAAGGTTTTCTGAAAGGAGGTTTTGAAACTTCCTTTACTTGAGGATTCCTCCTTGGCTGATCTCTTCAAGTCAATGAATTGATTTGATAGTTTTTGAAAAGATTTCTGCAAGCTTTCCAGGTCTAAATTTTTCGGTTGACCTTTCACTTGGGGATGCCTCGTAAGGATTTCTATTTTCTTTTTAGAAGGTGAATCCATTTCAAATTCACTATTGAGATTTTCTTTCAAGCTTAATATATCCTTTTCAATTTGGTTGGCTTCTTCGAAGGCTTCCAACAATGTAGTTTTTTTAGACCTTTTAACCCAAATTGCTATATTATTATGTAGAGATTTGGTGTAATATGCAACAATTAGACTCTCAGCAGGCATTGAATCTGCGAGAATTTGATTCTTTAATGTAAGGAATCTTTGGTTAAAATATTTTACTTTCTCCTTAGGGTTCATTTTTAGGCTAGAGAGTTCCATAACCAAGACTTCAGGGGTTTTATCATTTCCAAATTTCTCTAAGAAACAGGTATCGAATTTGTCCCAAGAGACAATGGTCTAGAGCTATTGGGAGAAATACCATGTGGAGGCATTTCCCTCAAAAGTATAAGGAAAGAGTCCGCATACTACGTCTTCATGCTCTACGCTTCGGAGTCTAATGGCCAACATAAACTTATTTATGTGATCTTTTACAGATTTCTTAGAATTTGGATCGAATTTAGGTAACCATTTATCTGGGTGCTTTGGAAATGGGTGTTGAGGTCCAGGTACAACCACGACATCTTGATCGAGCCAGGGTATGGTGGGATTGTTTTGGTTTTCCATGGGTGTAGGTGGTGTCGAAGGATGAGATGGTTCAGATAAGGAAATGCCTTTGTCATATGACTCTCCTCCTGAAGAGGATGGATATGAAATAGGTGGGGAAGGCAGGATACCAGATCCTCCAACTCTAAGAGTAGGGGTTTCGACAGGATCTGTAGTATTATCTCCCACAGTATTTAAAAGCAGACCAATTCCTTCAAGTTGTTCTCTGATATCCAAGAAATCTAAAGGTTGATTGAGAGGCCTAACAGGTTGTCTGATACAGGCCAAAGCACTGTGTGTCCTTATAAGTGACTGATGAACAATTTCTTGTACGTCGGCCCCTTGAGAAGCTGGTGTTATAGGTTCAACGGGAAACTCAATATTATCGTTTGAGGTAGTTGTTGTTTTAGAAGTAATGTTGTTGTCCGAGTGACTACGTGTTACTACAGGGGAGAGAGTGTGTGGGGGAGGAGTCTTATGACTTCCACCTGCCATCAATTGCAATCAGGCCCTCCTTCTAGCACCATTTGTTGACGGGATAAATTGACCGACCGTCAACTAGAAGAAAAAGTTCGGTCTGGGGTTGTCTAGTAACCCAAGCCATTTGGTGTAACTTGTTATGACTGGTTTAATGGCTCCGTTAGCTAATCTAAAATCCTAAAAGAATTAACTAATGCTAAAAAATATATTAAATATATACATACCCTGATATAACTATTGTAAATGTTTTTATGTAGAAAAGAAAAACATAAAAATTTCACTTATGAACAACATTTACAGATTTGCAAGTTTTACTAGAAACTTACGAAATTAAGGTGAAAATAATTGATTTTGAAAAGAAAATAAAGAAAGCACATTTAAATACTTTTTGTTTTCTTTTTATAAATCTAACGAAAATTGAATTAAATAAACTATGAAACACAGATGTACAGATAGTCAAAGCCAATCTACACTTTCTAGTTCCGCTAATATATAAACGACAGAAAATGGAAACAAAGTAGCTAACCTGATATTAGTTTGTCTGATGCGTCTGTGCCTCTATATGAATCAACAACATCCAACTGGCATGCATACGAGATAAATCTGCAATAGACTTATACTGAAACTGTTTTGAATAAATTCACAGAATGTATTGGCAGCCAAGATTTTAGAAACAGAATAGAGAACACACGTTAATTCTGTGATCTTATGATCATAAATAATTACAATAAGATCAATCTAAGTGTAATACATTCACTTCATTGTTCAACTTAAACATCAAATAGAAATTCAGATATTCAAATCGAAAAGATGACCACAGTGTGAATATCTGGAACAATAAATTATGAACAATTATCTGTAACATGAATATCTTGAAACATAATATATCATTGAGTCTAAAGCTACAAGACATATTAATGCATCAGGATTAAATAAAACGAGACATTAATGAAACACCATTAACAAATGACTACAACCAAAATGATGTACGTTGCTCCATTAAGTCTTGGGATATCATTCATCCATCTTTGATTCCAGGCTGAGATGCCTCTCATTTACAAAATAGAGATTATTTAAAGAGTTTTTTGAAATCTAAACTTCCTATCTCCTAATATAGGATCAGATCTCATAAGATCAAAACATTACAAATATGGAGGGCCTACAACCACTCATGATCAAACTATATCTTCAAAAATTTATGAAAGTTTTTTCCTATTTACAAACTAAACAAAAGGAGATACTAATCAACTAGATTGAACATGTTCCATCCCATAAGATCAGCATCAGATATACCATATCCTGAAAAATGAAATAGGAACAAGTTAGACAATTTATTAATAACTAATTACTAAATTTTATATAAAAATGACTTGGCTACAAAATCTCTCTATTATGTAGCCAGTCTTATATTGGTAAAAGAAATCTAAGTTTAACCAATTTGATTTAAAAAAAAATAACATGACTGTAATAAGAGGGAAAAGACCGTTTTACCATTTAAACCAATGACTAACATGGCTCAAGATAACTCAGAATTGATTACGACCTTTACACTGTCTCCATTCTTTATCACAATGTTGCCTGTCTTCTTGAGATGTTTGGCTTGTCTCTGTTCATTTGCTTTGAGTTCACAATTTTATTTTATAAGTAATTCATTGTGGTTGGTGAGATATTTAATTCTTGCTTGTAGAATGGGGATGTCATTATAATACCGTTCAATCCAATGCAAGCAGACCTCACAATGCACAGAAGGAGTGATCTGTCGGTGTAACGTATAGTTGGGTGTAATAACATCAAAACTACCTGTTGTCGACCTTTGACCGAGCTTAATACCAGTAAACCCCTTGCTATCCTCGAGACAGGGAGGGAGATTGTTAACATAGTCATATGGCTAATTAGGATCCAGCTTATGACAATCTGGATCTTCTTCTGCGAGAAAATCCTCAATTTTGAGATCTGAATCCTCATTGATCTCGATCGAGCTCAAATGAGGCTTAAATTGATTACGCAGACTTCTCGAAATGAGCCAACCAACCCTTTTATTTCACAACCCTAACATTGCTTGCTTTTGTTTTGTCTATTTGCAAGGGTTTTTTCTATCAAACTTTACAGTAGTGTTATGGCCAACAATTAATTCATGCTTAGGGGTTTTATTTAACTCATAACCAACATCCTGTTGCCCATATAAAAACTGATCGGGTATTGCCTTGTCACAAGGGGTTTTCCTTAAAAATTCTTGTTTGTTACTTAAGAAATCAAAATGTTTCTCTATCATAGGCTTATCCAACATAGGGGTTTCTATAGGAATCGCTGTAGCAAAACCATTTCGGGCTAAGAACCTATCCCAGTCATCACCTAGGGCTATCAAACAATGAACCAACAAAATTTTAATTAGGCCATGGTGAAAGAGGCTAGAGTCGAGGCTCTGCTTCTTGTATCTTTTTGACATCTTGTACAGACTCCTTAGTAAATAAAGCAGAACATTTAGATGGAAACTTATAAATTGCATAAGAAACCACACATGATAAAGAAAAACCAGGCCATAATGACCTTCACAGGTTATAAACTGTTTAAGAACTGATAAGAGACCATGCCATCTAACCTTAAGTAGAGAAACAAGAATACCTTTCTCACAACAATCAATCTTTCTGGAAGTCATGAAAAGACTCTAGGGCACTTCATCGATTTTTGAGTTCTTAAACCACTTCTAACCGGAGGATGGGAGCCCTGTGGCTTTGCTAATAAACCCTTCAGTCACCTCCTAGTGAATGTCTCCAACTTTCTCCCTATACCCATCAAATTTTTGGGAAAATTTCTTAGTTGCACGAAGGTTATACCTGTCGAATCTCTTAATGAAAGTATCCCAACCCTTGGCTTTCAAATCCTCGATCACATCATCATGAGACAAAAATGCTTGAGGGCCATTCGGCTCTATTCAAAAAACATGATCCATTAAGAGAATGACCAGGATGTAATAGGGGTGACTCAAGATAGCTATGGGTTTAGATGGCAAGAGAAGGGGAAACAAAACTGAGCGAATAGAATAGAAAGAAACCAAACAAATCCCCTGCGCAATCATAGTATAAACACCAAGGTTTTGGGCATTAAGTTTGAGCACTTCTGGTAATGAAAGCCTCAAGTACAGTGAATAACACAGACCCTCGAATCATAATGAAAGGCCCGTCAATTCATTCTTCCAGCCAAAGATCAGGTGCATGATACGATTTTGGTGCATTTAATTTTCATGTCTAGCCATGACTATAGTCGATTTACAAAGGATTCAAATAAATAAGTTTACAATTCAAATACAAATCAACATAGGTATTATATCGACATTCGATAAAATCAAAAGGAAAATCATTCAAGAATGAATTATGAAGTAGATGTAAGCACAATGATCTTTTAGAAACATGCTTTGAATAGGGATATAATACGAAACCAAGTTCTCATGTTTGATTCATGCTTTCAGTCATGAATCAAACATGGAACAAAACAAGAAAAGAAAATACAATTATTCACCATCTATTGTAATCCAGTAATAATCCCCAAATGATAACATTTACAAGATGAGGTGAAGGAAGCTACAGGAAGTGTCATTTTGTCGTTCAAATAGCAAAAACATGTAGGGCTGCCAACAAGGTTTGACAACAACCCTTGACCTTCCCTTTCACTCTGTTGCAAAAAACTCAGAGTGCTGATGTTAGCTCCCTTTTAGATAAGCCCTCTTTTGATGTGACCTGGGGCTATGACCGCGTGATTGAGGGCACGGTCACAAGCAGTTTGGAGTCAAATTTGTTTTGGGCCCGCAATGCTCCTCTAGCCTCCACGTGTTCCCTTGGTGAAACCATGGTTCAAATTGCGGCCTGCCCTCAATTCCTTAAAATCCTCGCAACTTCTGTCCCTACAATGACACGGGATCGTCGATCTCACAATCTTGACGATAACGTCCAAATCGACGTTTCAAACCTTCTCCCTTCTTATCTACGTACCATATCAGCTCTCCCTGAATCAACGATCAAGGTTCTCTTCACAATTTCAGACTCCGAGAGTTTGAAATCTCAAACTCATCTCTCTTTCGTACTCCAACCTTCTGGAATTGGAGATCAATGGACACCTATCCCATAAATCAACGACCCTGCCTTCACCTGGGTGTTTGACCTTTCAACCTAGATCAATGGTCCAACGACCCTCTTCTCGATCGACGATCGAGATTTCCTCTGGGTCTCCAGACTTCTGAGATCTCAAATATCAAACCCATTTCTTATAATGACTTTTACTCTAAGTATAAAATATACTAACGCGTGACCCTCCTGATCCAATGATCGAGGATTACTTCAAGAATTTACCCGGAGTTAACAGATTTGCGCCATGTCTCTCTGAATCCAATGGCTGTGAATCACTTTGGGACTTTACCTAGAGTTCACGGATTCACGCCACGTCTCCCTTAGATCTCACGGTATAGATCTTACCTTGGGACTTTGGGTCTTCACGGTCCGACGATCTCAATTCTCAAACTGAAAGTTCACTTCATCTTTTCCCCAGAGTACGAGATCTGTTGACAAGTGTCTCCTCACATATCAATGACTCACAACTCTTCGGCTCTCCACGCTTTGTGTGTTTCAAGTTTGAACTTCCACCTTCCTCCAGATCTTTCGATCTGCTGACACATACACTCCTGAATCAACGATCCAGATATACTCCGACTCTTCTGCTCTCCGCGCTCTGGGAGTTTGAAGTTTCAAACTCGACTCCTTATGAACTTGTGATATCTGATGGCTCACGCTTGATCAATTGAACGATTGAGATTCCACCTCGGCATTCTGGGGCTCTGGACTTTTGAAATATCAAGTTTCAAACTGCTCCTCCTCCTGATCTCACAACAACCAAAGACTATGATTTATCCTGGTGATTCGATGCTTGATCTTCGCTTCCAGTGATCTAACGGCTCAAATATATCACACTGATCGGATGGTCGAGATTCTATTACAAGTTTCCGAACTTAAGGAATCTCAAGTTTCAGTTCCGATAGATTCTCTCTCCTCTGTACGTGAAGTTCTAAGGCTCGTGCACTTCCTTCTGATATGATGACTGTTGGCCTCTTTTCACTATGATCCAACGGTCATGGTTGTTCTCCCTCCTGAGCTTCTGATATCTCTCCACCCGAAATATTTATCCGCTTCCAAAGGTTCCAAACCTTTGTTGTCTCGACGAATCCATCTCTGGGATCTCGTCAACACTCGTGAAAAGTTTTATCTCTTATGATATTTTACCCTTGAAAGGATTTCGATCTCCCACGCACACCTTGCATTCTAGGGATTTTGAATAACTTAGTTCGAAGGATTTTCTTGAAAAGAAAATGCTTCTTTCCCACCTGGCATTCTTCTGCGCTGGTTCTTCGAAGCTTGTTGGCTTCTAGACACTGTGCACACCTTGTGCTTGGTCTGAGTTTCTATGATTCTCTCTGAACTTCTCTGAGTCAATCCAAGACTCAGTCGACGTACTCCTTGCGTTCGAGATGCACACCTTGCATACAAGTATCATAATAGAAACAATTAAAACTCATCCAGTTCCGTCACAAACTCATACAGTCAATCTCTCCAACAATCATACATGAATGAAATAAACTAGATCATAAACATATAAATCAACATTCATTCAATCACACATGAAATGAACACAGTCAAAGGATTTGGGACAATTTCCATCTGTACTATTCATTCATGAAAAAATAAGTTACATAGTGTTTTTGCTACTTTAATCTATTCTACTGATATCTCTATTATGTCTATATGTTAGAATACAACAATGAAAAACTATCTAAGGACCGCTCCATGATCTCTCTCATCTTGTTTGAAATCTATCCTATCAAATTCAAGGCTGTTACCTACTTGGTCCTATTACAATAACTACTAGATATTGCCAGATATAGTTGACACTCCATATCTGAAATCCCTTACAGTCCTTCATGAATTTACAAACAAGTTACATTTTTAAAATGCTGATTACAAAATATCTCAACAACTAATTAAATTATGAAGTTAATGCTTGATTTGAAATTTTGTCATTGCTGAGATGTCATTCATTTGCCTCCACGCATGCGTTGTTGACTTTGAAGGAGATGCTCCTGCATCATTAAGTCTTTCCTTTTTTATTTTATACCTATGGGTAACCTAATTGATGACCAACTTTGAGTCTCCAGTTACAACGAGATGTTATATTTTCATTTCTTGTGCAAGGATCATCCCCTAAATCAAGGCTTCATATTTTGCCTCGTTATTTGTGCATGAAAAATCTAGTCTTACAGCATGGGGATGCATAATATTACTTGGACTCAAAAGAACAATTCCAAATCCATTTCTAGATTTTGAACAGGCTCCATCAAATGACATCCTCCAGTAGCCTTCAAATAAACGTTCTTGTTTCCCTGGGCCTTGAACTTTCTCTAGGATTTCATTGTGCTCCATGTCTAGGATAACATAGTTTCAAATCCCGACATCTATATAATATTCCATCAATTCATAGTCCTTCTTTTTGAAAGAGAAGGGTTTTCTAGGTTCATGGGGTACTTTAATCATCACTCCCTCTTTTCCTGGTAGCATCATACAACTTTCGTTATTCATTATATATCCATCGATCATGGATGTCCAGTCTCTTCCCAGCACAACTCCATATGATGGAGGAAGGTATACCACAATAATATTGAAAACTGTAATGATATGGGGGGCTGCTATAATCCAAGCATAAAAATCCTTGATTTCTATGTACGCTCGCTGTTACACGTCAAAACTACTCAACTGGATAAGTGTCGCATGTTCCTCTCAATTGTCGTAAGTGTCGCATCTTCCTTACAACTTTCGCAAGTGTTGCAAGTTGTTCATAAGTGTCAAAAACACTGTTCAAGCACACTGCCTTAATGACGACACTAAGGAGGCACTTAAAACATCTCATGTACTTGATTTGAAGCAGAAGAACTAGTTAACTGAAGACAAGAAACTCTTAACACCTGAACAGGGCTCTGAAATAAGGGTTTTGAGGGGGAGCGCTCCCCTATATCAGCCTTAGGAGTGCTAGCGCTCCCCTATAAGGCATCAGGGAGTGTTATAACGCTCCCCTGCCCCTTCTGAAGGAGTGTTGCTCACATTGAGGGCGCTGGCGTTGCCCCTAAGCTCCTCAAGGAGTGCTCCAGTGCTCTGATGCCCCTTCTAAGGGAGCACTGCCTAATCTGGGGTAGTAGTTGGCCCGTTGAGGAGAATAAGGAGGGGATCTTTCGATATTAGGAGGCAGTTGTATTCGAATTCTTGGTTTCATAAAGATATCCATGATCTAAGGAGAAGGTTACCAACTTGTTCTAAAGATAACTCAAGAGGTTAAGCTCCTCTTAACCTATAAAAGCAGGCTCTATGATGGTGGAAAGGGGGGAAGAATTACCAACATGAAACTTATGATCTCATAAGAAACACACAGTCAGCCAAAGGAGAGTGATCAGTGAAGCTGCTGTTATCCAGGTTGTGGATCTTTTAGGCAAGGGTTAGACGAAGGGGACTTGACGAAGATGTCGCATTCGCATCTACGATTGTAAGTACTGCTGTCGTTATTCTCATTAATATGACACGCTTGGCCTGTTTCTTTCTAGTTTGTGTCTGATGTTACATGAACTTATCATTAATTGATAGATCTATTTTCAACCTAATATCAATAGAGTAGGAAGTGGTTGTATCTTTTTTTGTCCACAGGATCCAGCGAGGACCAAAGGATTGAAGCGCAACTCGGAGCGTGCAGGGACAAATGTCGATAAAAAGGTACTTCTGTTATCCTTCCTTCTCATGTATTAGTTTAGATAGATTTGAAAGGAATTCAGTGTCCATGTTAAGCATTTTCTGTCTTAGAGTTAAGGTCAAGCTCTTTGAGGTCATCTACCTATCTGCAGGGAGATTTTCCTACAACACTCGTACTTTTCTAGAATCAATTGCCTATATGCTTTCACTGGTTTCATAATAGTTAGTGCAACTCATGCCCAATGCCTCCATGATTGCTAGTGGCATTATATTATTTGTCGAAATAGTGTCAACTAAACAATTATGTAGTGCAACATCATGATTTTCAATCGAGATATAGAAGGGCAGAATTTTACCTCTCATCTTGGCAGTTGTCGGGCT